>JAULJZ010155770.1:0-28475 GCA_032270985.1 Heliamphora pulchella | reverse complement strand
GGTAGGGTTGTTCTCATAAAATCTTCCTTAGCAAATATACCCACATACTACTTGTCCCTATATAGAATGCCTGAACAGGTTAAGGAGGCTCTGGATAAGGTCTAAAGGAAGTTTCTATGGGGGGAGGAAGAGAAGAAGAGGAAGCTACATCTTTTATCATGGGATAAGGCGATAACCTCAATACAGCAAGGTGGTCTTGGCATAAAGAATTTAGCATTACTAGCTAAGTGGTGGTGGAGATTTTCTTAAGACAAGCATTCCCTGTGGAAAATTTTTATTCAACAGGTGTATGGTTATAGGTTTGGAGCTTGGTTACCAGAGGCTTCGGTTAGGAGTAAAGCAGGTAGAATATAGAGGGCTATATTATCAGTGGGCACAGCCGAGTCATGCATGGGATCGATCTTTAGACAGAACCAAAGGCTGCTAATGGGTAATGGGGAAGACACCAGTTTTTGGCATGATGATTGGTTGCGGCAGGGTTCTCTAATGGGATTACACTCTATGTTGTTCTTACTAGCAAAGGACCAACACATTACCGTGGCTGAGATGTGTTGAAAACATGTGCAATTGGATCCAGAGGGTTGCTTCAGAAGGCCCCTCCTATCATGGGAGGCTGAGAGATGGCTAGAGGTTTTGGAATTCTTGAAATTAAATCCAGTGGAGGCATCAAAGGATGATCGATTTGTGTGGAAGGGTGAGAAGAATTTGGTCTTTACAGTCAAGTCTCTATACAATCATATGACTAATACCAGTGGCAGGGCGAAAGCATGCAGTAGCAGAATTTGGCAACAAATTGCTCCTCCAAAGTGCCTCCTCTTTAGCTGGATGGCAATCCAGAATAAAGTGGCCACTAAGATGGTCCTAGCCTATAGAAAAATTTTGAAGCCTTGCAAAAATCTCAGGTGTGTCTTCTGCAATACAGAGGTTGAATCTATAAACCACTTGTTCGTCAACTGTAATGTAGCTTGGCAGGTGTGGTCGGCGTTAATTCAGTGGTGGGGAAAGAAGTGGGCTTCTCCGGGAACCTTGCAAGTTTTGTTTAAGTCGTGGGTGGGGGGGAAGGAGAAGAATCTCTGGAGATATATTTGGAATTCCACTTTCATTGCTGGCATGTGGTCAATTTGATTAGCACGCAATAGATTAGTTTTTGATAATTATAGATTGGATTTTAGCGAGATCGTGTTCATGGCAAAGATGAGGACAGGAGTATGGTTGAAAGAAAAATTGAAAAAAAGCTGTATTAGTGTGGAGGATATTATCTTCAACCTCCTGGCAGTTATCAGCAGGTAGTGGGATTGTGTTGGAAGCTCACCAACTTGTGTTTTTGGCTATCTTTGGGAGCAATGCTGCTTATGCCTTTGTGGGTTAGCTTTTGTATGTGTTATTGATGTATGGGTGACGATTCTCCTATATGCTCAGCATGGGAGGTTCCCTGTATAGTTTCTTAATATCTATATAAATTTTATTTAGCCGTTCAAAAAAAAAAACTGTTCAAGTCTAGTAAATTCCTAAAAAATTAAGTTTTTTGAGTTAATCCAAAAGTTCGAATATAATTTGTGATACCGTATCCCACATCGTGGGAAATAGAAGTTAAGTCGCTTAGACTTTTGGATTGCAGTGTTAGGTATTTTATTCAAGTTATTGAGTCAGTGGTTCACTTGGATCTTTATTAATGGTATTATAGCCAATCTTTGTCTCGTGACAAGTTTCGTGGCGGTGTGGATAGATGAATAGAGACTCTAGAGATGGATAAAGGTCTCGAGGTTGTACGCCTTGTGCATGCTAATGAGCTATTGTGTCTTCTAATTGATTGTATCCACATCTCCATTAGGAAAAGAACCTAGGCCATGCGATGTGGACGCAGCATATTCGAGTGAGGGATATTGTAATATCCCGTTCCACATCAATGCGAGATAGAAAATAAATTTTATGTATAATGAATTATTTGGACTACTACTTATAACTTGAAGTCGTCTATGAATGGAGCTACAGGGAGACCAACCTCTCAAGAAGGGCGTGGCTAAACATTGAAGGTGTCCCCCTTTATGCTTGGAACGGTAGTTCTTTCATCAAAATTGGTGAACTCTGGGGCTCAGTTATCAGTCTGGATCAAGGAACATCATTGAGAAAGGACTTGGAGTTTGGAAGAGTCTTGATTTTCACAGTGTAAGGAAACCATTAACCACTTCTGCAACCTCAAAGTGGGCCAAACAATCTACCCAATTCGTTGCTTTGAAAGCGAGTTCCAAAAATTGTTCGTTTAGGGTGCAAATGAAGTCTAGTAGAGAAGGTGATTGGGGTTGGATGCACACTGTGTTTGTCAATAATCTTCCACTAAATATAATAGCTGGCTCAAAGGAATCTTCAGTAGATGTGGCAAAGTATTGAATGCAATCGTCCCAGCCAAGAAGAGAAAAAATACAAATACCAAATTTGGTTTTATTCTATTCAAAGGTGAGAAGGAAACAAGCAAGGCCACTAGGAGACATAACGGTGTCTGGTTGCTGGACCAGAGGCTGAGGGTCCAGCTAGCAAAGTTCAGGCCAGGGAAGAAGTGGAAGGGGAAGATCATGATAGCTACAAATAAGGAAGATAACCTACCTTGCACTAGGAAACCCATGCGCGATGGTAAATCTTATGTGCAAGTAGTTAGAGGATGTGAAACAGTCTCGAACACCAAAGCAGGAGGGGATATGTTAGAAATCCAGGAGGAAGAACTATATAAGGAATGGTTAAAATGTTACATAGTGGGTGTTGCAAAAGATTGGAGATCTGTAAATGGAATGGAAGATGCGATGAGAACCGTGGGAGTACTCTTCGATATCAAGATAACCGCACTTGGTGGCCCCAGAGTGCTGGTCCAGTTTTTAATGATTGAGGATAAAAACTTCTATTGCAAGGAAGCCAAAGATTGTCAAGAAACCTAGTTTCAAGTTATGTATAAATGGAGTTATAGAGAAATCAATAGGTAGATATCTACATGGGTAGCCATTAATGGGGTCCCATTAAACGCCTGAAGTACCAAAACATTCACAAAATTGGGTGAAAGGCTTGAAAATGTGCTGGCTGTGGACCCAAGAGTTGGGAATAATGAGGATCTCATTCAAGCCAGAGCCCTTATAGCAACAGAGAAACTGAAAGTCATAAACGAAATCGTGCCTTTAAAAGTAGGCAGGTTCATGTATACAAGTAGAGTAGCATAGATGTTTAGGCATGGGCTAATAATGGGAAGGAACCAGGAGAGAACCATTAATTACAAAGGCCTCAAAAACTACATGATTGAAGGGTAAAATCTCATGCTCTCTCAGGTCAGTGGAAAGTCAGCATTAATGGCCTTGGCCGACAAGGTAGAGGCACCGAAGGGAGGTGGCAGAATGTAGGTAAAGAGGACAATGGGTTATTGTCATATGTTGAGAAAACTGAATTGACCTTGTATAATCACGAGAGGACCAAAGGCAACTGCAGAACTAATATAACAGGGGCTAGCATGAAATAGGTAAGCTTAGGATCCGAGAATGCTAGGAAAGTAACTGCTTTAGGTGTAAGACCATAAGTTTCAAACCAGAACACCAAAAGGGATAATAATAGTATGAGGGTATTTGGTGAGTCAAAGGTGTGGGAAGAAAGGACTATGCTAGAAATGGATGCTGACGAAGTTGATATTGTTGATGTCTTGCATGAGAATGGCCTCCACAATAAAGATACTATACAAAGAGTGAAGGAACAGATACACAAAGTAGGTTGTAGAAAGACCAAAAAGAAATTGCGACTCGAACTAAGCATGGTCAGCCTAAAGAAGTCAAAGCTGAAGAAGTGTGTAAGGGAGTTACGCGCCAGCAGTCTCTGGTTCAATCTTCTCTCTCTACCTAAGACTTTCTGAATCGTAACAACATTATTTGAAGGGATGCTGAATTAGTGTTGGAAACTAGGAAGCTTTTGGACTTAAATTATAAAGGGGCGAGGCTTAAATCCCATCAACTCTAATGGCTATGGAGGAAGCGGATGGGAGGGCGAGAAATGGATGGGAATCTCACATATAAAGACCCCATCTTGGAACTGGGAGCTGGGTAGATTGGTTAAAAGGAGGCTTGTTAAGTTATTTGTTTGGAATAGGGTTTGGGTGTAGAGTGTGTTTGTGAAGGAGTTGAAACTGAAGGTAGGTTGGGGGATGTTTGATGAAAGGTCTGTAAGAACTTACTTAGAGCTATGGTGAGGAGTTTGCTGTAAATTGGGTTCAAGCTGTTGGAGCTGAGGACAAGCTATTTGATGAAATGCTTGAAAGAACTCAGGTGTGCTATGATGGTAGTTGCACAGGTTGTAATTTGGGTTTCATGTCCAATGGTCGCAAGGCGTTCGATAAAATGCCAAAGAGAAATTCCTTTTTTAGCTTGGTGGTGGATTGGAGCCTTGTTGGTCTGTGTTGGGATTCGATGCCTTCCTAATGTCTTGTTGGCTTATGGTCCTCTCTCAGCTAGTGGCTTGTGCTGAAAATAAGGAGTCTTTGAATGGTTGCTGGTTTTTTGGTCGGCTCACTTGAGGAGATAAAAAGGAATTTGATGTGGATAGAGTTAGAAGCCTCGAAATCAGTTTCTATCCCTTATATGGAAGTCTTAGTAGATTATCACGGGGATGTTTTGTTGCTGAACCTTGCTGATGGTTATTGCTGGACGTCTACAGTTTAGCTGATTGAGATAGAAGGCGGGATTTGATTTTCCTAGTGTCTTTTGTAACCTGGTGTTGGATCTCTGCTACATCTTGGTTGGGGAGTTTGGTCTCCTTTCTAGTTATAGTTCGATAGGTTTCTCACCTACTGGGATTTTAGGTTTTTTTCTCCCCACAATTGACTGTTGTTGATTGTTTGCTTGTTTGGGCATGAGTTTGCCTCCCTTAGAGGTGAGGCTATATTGTTTTTGCTTGGGGTGTGGTTTTAATAATATTTCTTTTTGTCGATAAAAGAAATCCACTTATCGTCCCAATAGAGGACTATACAACATCAAATATATCTATTTGGGTCTCCTTTGTTCCAGTTTTCACCGTATCCCACTGTGTGAGCAGAAGTACCCACAAGAATGATATGAACGGCCATACATACCCAAAAGAAAAAGAGAAAACACCAAGTTTACGTGTGGTTTAGCCTAGATTTGCTCACGTTTATGGGAAAGAGAGAGAGAGTTCTATCATGATTAGATAGAGATGACACATGTGAGATAGAAAAACATTCAAAATTCACAATATCTAAAGATCTTGCTCAAGATTCGTTGGTCCCTCGCTCATTTCGGTGTCATTGAGTCCTGATCCCCTTTTATTCGAAGTAGGTTTTCTACCATCCCTCTCATCCCTATGTTCTTTATCGCCTTTGATGTGAAAGAAATCTAAAACGGCATTAAACCCTAACAAACTCACATCACTTCCTTTTCATAGAAAATCCCAACATTTATTACGACACTTCATATATAGCTCAAGACGTGTTCGGATTTTATCTTGGCAAGTCTATGACAAAAAGTCTATGACAAATCATGCATGTCCGATTATCTAAAATGTTGACGTTTGTTCTTTTGGACGCTAAGTTTTATATGTTGCAACAGATAGAAACAGTGCAGAAATTGGGCAAAAGCTACGAGTTGGTTAAGATCGCTCGAGTGGTCTGTTTCACGAGGCAACTTTATAGCGTTGCTAGTGTTTCTACAGTCGCAATCTTTTGGCACAAAAACTCTCTCCAGTGGTCTGTTTCACGAGGCAACTTTATAACGCTGCTAGTGTTTCTACAGTCGAAACCTTTTGGCACAAAAACTCTCTCCAGCTACTGTGGGTCTTTAAGAATAAGTTATCAGGAGTTTTGTTCACATTCTGCTTGATGATAAGTTAGATTCAAGAACATTCAAGAAGATCATCAAGCACCATATCTTCATCTTTCTTCTAGTTTGTGGTGTCTCTTGGGTGGATTCTCAAGAGTTGAAGTTCGTGGTAGATTTCGACGACAATCAAGTACGATTTGATACCTGTGGATTTGACAAGAGTACGCTTACATCCGTGGGTTGTGGATTTAACAGTGGTTTATAAGATCTCTTATAACCAAAACAATATTCTATAGTACTTAATTTACTTGGACCTAAATTGATCTTATGATTTTTACCCGAGTTGAGATTTTTCACATAAAAAATCGTGTGCCTCGTGTGGTTGTGTTTTATTTTTCTCGTATGGTTGTTATTTATTTGTTTACATAATTTGGTTTGATAGATCAATTAGTGCAAATCAATCTTAAAATGGAATTTTTGAAATGGTATTAGATCAGGTCACTTTTTCTTAAGTGTTGATCTGTATACTTTGATTTGCATTTTTGGATTTTCTTAAAGAATGTTCTTTTACTGAAAAGCTTTCTCTCCTTGACATATCCAATTATCTATTTTGAAAAATTAAAATGAGGGTCTTTCTAAAACCGATTGACGAGAGAGTATGGTTGTCAACTATTGATGGCTATACGTATTCTCATAGTTAGAGACGACGAGACTGTCCCAAAGCCTTTGACTAGATGGGATAAATATGATTTTGAAAAATATTGATGGAATAGCAAAACTATAAATGTTATCTTTAGCGGAGTCACTCAAGAAGAGTTTCGTGAAATTAGCGCTTGTGACTTGGTTAAAGAAGCTTAGGATACCCTTCAAGTCACTCATGATGGAACTTAAACCATAAAAATTTCAAAATTTCAACGTCTCACAACAAATTTTGAAACTTTACGTATGGAAGACAATGAAAGATTTGACGATTTTTACGCAAAATTGAGTGACATTGTTAATACTTCTTTAATCTAGGTGAAAAAATTTCCAACTTCAATGTTGTTTGGAAAGTTCCTAGATATTTACCTGATCGATTTCAACTAAAACTTACTACAATAGAAGAGAATAAAGACATTGACACTATTACTATTAAAAGTTTTGTTGGAAACTTGTAAACCTATTAGCTAAATTTTCAAAACAATAAAATTTCAAAAATTGTGGTTTTTACTTTTGCTCAAAGTGCTGCAAATGACTCTAATGATGAACTTGATCTTGAGATGATGGCTATATTTGTGAAAAAGTTTAAAAAATTTTAAAAACATAAAAAGTCCAATCAAAAGGATAAGTCTCAAAAGAGAAGCAATAAAGAAAATTCAGCAATATGTCCAAATTTAATAAAAAATGGTCGAATGCCAGTCTTTTGATATTCAATGCTTTGAATGCAAAGAACAAGGACATATTGCACAAGAATTTTCGAACAAATTTAAAAAGAAGCATAAAGTTTTAACTTTCACTTGGGATGATATGAGTGATCTCACTTGAGTGACAAGAATGATTATAATAATAAAAAATTGAAAAAACATGGGGGTTAGTTGCAAGTATTAATGAACGAACCAGTCTAAGGAAAGATCTTGAGGCTGAACACATTCTCGTATCAATAAGTAGACAAGAATCCATTCACCAAAGATTAACCCAGGCACCAACATGGAAGCTCATCATCAACATCATCATCCTTCTCAACAATGTGTGGGGTTCACCAAGCAGCAGTATCTGCAAACATCCAATAAGCAGTACTACCAAGCAGCAAACATACACCAAGGAGAAATACCAGAAGACACTACAAACAAGCATCTACCAGACAAGAAGCAAACAGATACCAATCACGATTAATAGGAGATGGCTATGGGAGATATTCAATGCGTTTGGCAAGGTGGTGGATTCCTTTATTCAAGTCAAGACATGGCGCCACACAAACTCTAGATTTGGTTTTGTTCGGTTCTTGGAGGAGAAGGCTGCAAACAAGACGATCAATAGATTAAATGGAGCTTGGTTAAGGAATCAGAAAATGGTGGTTAAACTTGCACAATACGGCCCAGAGAAGAAGTTTGAGAAGAAAGTGATGAAGCCTTAGAACAAGATGACAAGGAGAGATCAGCCAACCCATATTACAAAGGTAGCTATACGAGATGGGAGATCTTATTGTCAGGTTGCAAGAGGAAAGACCACTACCCCTCACAAAGAGGATGAACACATTGTATACATCTTTGAAGGTGAAATAGAGGTGGAATGGATTAGAAATGTGTGGTAGGGGTAGTGAAAGACTGGAGACTAGTTTATGGGATTGAAGAAGCAATGAGAATGGATGGAGTCTTGGACATCAAAATCATCCCACTGGGAGGATCTAAGGTACTCCTGCAATTTTAGTCAATAGAAGATAAGGAGTTTTATCGCAGAGAGGCCAAGGATTGGTTGGAAAATCGGTTCGAAATAACTTATTAGTGGAGTTACAGAGAATCAAATTCTTGGAGACATGTATGGTTAAGCATTGAAGGTGTCCCTCTCAATGCTTGGAATATTTCAACTTTTACAAAGATTGGAGAAGTCTTTGGAATGGTTCGAGCGGTTGATCCAAGAACAAGTAGGTGTAATGATCTAACCCAAGCCAAAGTATTCATCACTACAGAAGAAGCTAAAACCATCAACCAGACGAGCAGTATCAAAGTGGGAAGGTTCATCTACAAGATTAAAATCTCTGAAATCCTTAGTCAAGGTCAGGTAATAGGTGGCAACATCATTGATAATATAAGGAAAATGGATGAAACCAGTTCATCGGATGAACGGAGATCAACACAAGATTATAGGAGAGCCAAGTCTGCAAAATCTTCATGACTAAGGAAGAGTTGTCGGAGAAGGACTGGCCGGAGTTACGTGACGATGATAAGGATCTCCTCTCATTTGTCGAGGAATCAGACCTATCACTATATAGGAAAAGAACGGCTAAAGGTGACTCCAAATCTCAAACAGTGAGCAGCATCATGAGAAAGACAATTTCAACAACCGATAAAGTTAGTGATCAGTTAGTTTTAGCGGGACAGAAGGGTCTGAAGGATAAAGGGCAAGTATATAGCAGTTATTATGGGATGGAAAGGATGATCTCAAGGTCTCCCCTTAGAGAGGAAGTGGAAAAGCGACCTTTTCAAATGCCAGCTCATATGGACTCGCTAGAGGGGCATGAGGTTACTCAAGCAAGGGATATGGGCAGATAAACACATGAGATAGAGTGTGTGTGTGTGTGGATATGGGCAGATAAACACATGAGATAGAGTGTGTGTGTGTGTGTGTGTGTGTGTGTGTGTAGGTCAACCCACAAACCAAGATAAGAGTCCACAGTCTGCGGAGGTAGGGGCTTGTAAACAAAATACAGTTGCTGAACTTACTGAACAAGACAAACAAGATAAAGGAAAATAGAAAAAACAAAGTTTGAGAAGGAAAAAGAAAAAGATATTGATTGAATTGGGACCATTAAAGACGTGCAAAATAAGAAAAGTAGCTTCAAGAAAAACTCTGAAAAAGGAAGGTAGGGGGAAAGGAACCCAAAGTCCAATCTCCCCTTCTGGGATTAGAAATTGTAATAGGCTAATACTAGAAGAAGCAAATCTCACAGTAAAGATTGGCAAGTTGCTAGGGGTCAATTTCAAAGGACAAAAAGAGGCCTCTGCAAAGTGGATTTCAAGCTTTGAAAAGAGGAACATGGAACTAGCAAGGGGCAAGGCAGCCACTGAATTGGATTAATTCCAAGTGGTGTTGAAACTTAAAGGTGAAATCATGGTTTAATGGATTTGAAACTTATGACATGTAATGTTCAAGGCATAGGCAAGGGAGTAAAAAAGAGAATGATTAAAAAAGTGGTTCAGGATCAAAAATTAAAAAAGGTGATGTTACAGGGGACTAAATTAAGCTCTATAACTGACTCGGTAGTGAGGGGCATTTGGGGAGGGAATTCAAATTTTGAATGGACAATAGTGGAAGCTGAAGGTGCTTTAGGTGGGCTTATATGTATTTGGGAAGCTGATTGCTTTTCAATCAAAAACCAAGTAAAACATAAAAACTATATCCTCCTATTAGGAATGTGGATTGGAGACTTCCATTGTATCATGGGAATGTGTATGCTCCCAATGATGATTCATTGAGAGAGTCATTCTGGGAAGAATTGGTGAGGTCAAAAAATCAATGCAGAAGCCTTGGTGTATAGGAGGAGATTTCAATGAGATTCTTAAAGTAGAAAAAAGATAGGGCTATTCAAGAGAGTCAAGTGGGATGCATAAATTCAGAGATTTTATTGATAGTTTAGAAGTCAAGGATATCCCTCTAGGGGGAAAAAGGTTCGCTTGGACCAATTTCCAAACAAATGCAAATTTCAACAGGCTGGACAAATTTCTCCTATCTGAACCCTGGCTCGCCTTTTGGTCTCTTAGCTAACTAGCCTTACCCAGAGCCTTGTCAGACCACAATCTAGTGATCCATGAATCAAAAGAGGTGGATTGGGGTCCAAAGCCTTTCATATTTTTCAATGCATAGCTGTCTTATCCAAACTTTGCCAACACTATCAAAACACTTTGGAAGGTAGAAAAATGCCATGGCTGGGGTGGTTATGTTCTCCTGAAAAAAACTCTACGCTATAAAAAAAGGGCTTAAGATTTGGAAAAAAGAGGAGGTGGGGAGCATTGTAGATAGTATTTGAAAGACAAAGGCCTGTATTGAAGATCTAGAAAAGAAAGATGAGAACAAAACAATCACACATGAGGAGTATAAATAATTGGAAATCTTGATAAGCAAATTATGGAAAGATTCAATCAGAGAGGAGAGTGAGTGTAGGCAGAAGTTAAGACCAAACTGGATGAAGTTAGGGGATTTAAATACTTCCTTTTTCACTCAGTGGCAAGAGGAAGGGGAAGGAGAAACCAGATAGGGCAGCTCATGGTGCAAGGGAACATAATATCTGTTGGAGATAAACTGCTAAGATCATTGATTTCTAAACGATTTTTTGAAAAAATAAAACTGGAGGGGCAATCACCAAAACATACTTCAGGTAAAAACTTTTTGATGTCGAACGATAAAAAATAAAATCTGTGCCACGACAGTTAATTCAGATGAATACCTTTTAGTCGATTCTCCAACTACGAAGTTTGATTTTTCGGGTTAAAACTCCGATCAGACCTTCTACTGTATTCCCAATGCGATTCCCAAACGTAGTGTGGGTTATGATCATTCGAGAACTGAAACCGATAGAACCCGGACAACCTTAGTCTTGAAAGACAACTTGTATATTTGGTTCAGCTTACCCGCATATTTATAGAGCTATAGCAAGGACCTGTGGAGTAATTATGACAAAAATTTCTAATGTAACCCAGATACGTATCTAACGATTTTTACAATTAAGCAAACCTCCTAACAGTATCTGTAATTATGAAAACCTTGCAACGATTTCTGTAATTTTTATAAAGTACTAAATTACATTTCACACCACTAAAGAACTATAACTGCATTCTAAACCATAATCTCAAGACCATCTTGCATTGAGCTCAAGTCATTAAATGCTTAACTCATCTCTCCACGTTAAGATTCTCGATACCCACCAATTAAATTTGATTATTGACAATTTAATTTAATTGGCATCTTTAAATTTCTTGAACCATTCTGCTTAACTTATTTGACTGCCGGATAATCAAATCCACCTGCAGGATTTGGCCTGGTCAAAACTTATAAATTTTCTTAAGAGGGTATCATCAATCCCGATCTATCGAGACGTGAATTCCGTCAATAATTAATATTCACCATATAATTAATACCGTTATCCAACTCACCGAGAATATAGACCCATATAAGATCGCACACTCTAATTAATCAAAATAACGAGTATTAAATATACGTAAATAATTAATTATTTCAGAATTAATAGCATGAGCACTCTCATAATAATCTTGGGGTATAACTTAATTTATATAGTCATTATAAAATTAATTACCCAAATGTGTCCCGTTCAATACACACAAAGTGTACTAACACAGAGAATCAGAACAATATAAGACGTTATTATCTGTTTTATGTAACCAAGATAGGCATACTAAAATTATGTGCTACAGTTGTACTGATGGTACATCCACTTTTATCTAAACTGTGAACAAGTACTTATATTTTGCAAGAACTTAAAATCTGGTCTTCTGTGTGCAAATTGTACTCTACACACCAGATTAAATAACGTACGGAATAAAGAATCATCCATGTATAACATTAAATAAATGATATTACATACATTGCTTCTTAAGATTCTCATAAAATAAAAAATTAATTTTATTAAAAATAAAATTAAATACTAAAATCAAATAATTTATGATTTTCAGTATACAACCCTAATAATCTCCCATTTATACTCAAAAAGTATGCTGCAATACATCTAACTTGCATGCCCTCTACATGACTATCAAATGTTTTAGCCAGTGAACTATTTGTAAAAGGATCTCCAAGGTTGTCCCCTATACAATCTTAGTCACAGCAGCATCACCCCTCTGTACAATTTCTCGTATTATGTGATACTTATGCTAAATGTGTTTTCATTTCTTGTGGACTCTTGGTTCCTTCGATTTTGCAACCGCACTGCTATAATCACAATAAAGTGTAATAGTCGACTGAACTGAAGGAACCACGTCTAGATCCAACAGAAAGTTTCTGAGTCAAACAGCCTCCTTGGCTATTTTAGAAGCTTTCACGTACTCGGTTCTATGGTCGAATCAGTAATGCAGGACTGCTTGATACTCCTCCAACTTATAGCTCCACTTCTTAAGATAAATACATATCCTAAGATAGACTTACGAAAATTTTTGTCTGATTAGAAATTTGAGTCTGTGTACCCTAAAGGTACTAGACTGTCTACTTGATAAACTAACATATAATCCTTAGTCCTTTTCATGTACTTGATTATATTCTTTACCACAGTCCAATGCTCCTGCCCTAACTTAGACTGATATCTACTAACTATGCCAACGGCAAAGCAGATGTCAGGTCTAGTGCAAAACATAGTATACAATAGGCTTTCTACTGCCAAAGTATAAGGAACCGCCTTCATCTTCTCTATCTCATTAGGTGACTTAGGAAACTGATCATTTGATAGAGTGATTCTATGCCTGAAAACGAGAACCCTTTCTTAGAATCCTGCATGCTAAAACGAGTATGGATATCATCGATATACTTTGCTTGTGATAAGCCCAACATTCTATGTTTTCGATCTCGCACAAGTTTGATCCCTAGGATGTGACTAGCTTCTCCCAAGTTCTTCATATCGAATTGTCCAGATAACCATACCTTTACCGTAATAATGCCCCCACATCATTTTCGATGCGTAAGATATCATCTACATAAAGTACTAGAAAGATCCCCATACTTCCATCACGCTTCTTGTACACATAAGACTCAACTAGACTCTGATAAAAATTATAATTCTTTATGTTTGATCAAATCGAGTATTCCAAGAACATGATACTTGCTTAAGTCCATAAATTGATCTCTTAAGGTTGCACAACATGTGCTCCAGACCCTTCGCTATGAAATCATCTAGTTGTACCATATAGATACACTCGTTAAGAAAAGCTGTCTTGACATTTATTTGTCAAATTTTGTAATCGAAATGAGCAGCAATAAATAAGAGAATCCGGATAGACTTAAGTATGGCTACTGGCGAAAAGGTTTCCTCATAATCGATCTCTTCTTTTTAGGTGAACCCTTTTGCAACAAGCCTAACTTTGAAGGTTTCAACGTTCTCGTTTGCTCTTCTCTTCCTCTTGTAGATCTACTTGCATCCAATGAATTTTATCCATTCAGGTGGTTATACAAGTTTCCAGACCTGATTGGAACACATAGATTCTATCACTAAATTCATAGTCATTTACCAAAGATTTTCATCTTTGTCCTGAAATACTTCATTGTAGTTACAGAGTTTGGTATCTAGTTCTACCAAGATCTTATCAAAAGATTCTCTCAAGAACATATACCGATCAGGTTGGTGAACAACCGTCTCACTATGACAAGACACTACTTGTATCTGTGTACTAGCAGTAGCACGCTGTGTAGAATCTGAACCATATGCATCAGCACCCTGTTCATGATTTGCACATGTTCCGATAATCCTCCTACGACGAGGTAATGGAAGATCAGTGACTTATGGATCTTCTTCCGTTCTACTAGTATTTTCTTTCATTTCTTCAAGAACAATGTTACTATTGGGCATGTGGTCCATAATATAATTATCTTTCAACAATCGTGCATTATAGCTAACAATGACCTTCTGATCCATAGGATTATAAAATAGACCACCATTTGTTCCCTTGGAAAACCCCACGAGGAAACAAACTTCTGTCCTCGGTTCCAACTTACCTCGTTCCCTTTCAGCACATGTGCTAGACACCTCTAAATTTGAATATGTTTCAAACTAGGCTTACGCCTAGTCCACAATTCTGTGGGAATAAAAGGTACTGACTTAAAAGGTACCAAGTTCAGAATATAAGCCGATGTCTCTAATGCAAGTCCCCAAAACGAATCAGATAATCCTGAATAACTCATTATGGACCTTACCATCTCCATAAGAGTTATATTCTTTATTTTTGTTACACCATTCTGCTATGGAGTGCCCGGTGCAGTCAACTAGAATATAATCACTTTCGATGACAAGTAGTCCTTAAACTCTCCAATGAGGTATTCCCTACCACGGTCGAATCGTAGTAATTTTGATGCTTTTATCCTGACGCTTCTCCGTCTTCGACTTGAATTCTTTGAGTTTCTTAAAATATTCATACTTACGGTACATCAGGTAAATATACCAATACCTTGAGTAGTCATTAATGAAACTGACGAAGTATTCAAAGCCATCTCTAGCCCGAATTGTCCTAGGACCACATATATTAGAATAAACCAGTTCCAACGGTTCTTTAACTTTATAGCCTCTGGCCGAAAAGAGCCTTTTGGTTATTTTGTCCTTTAAGAAAGATTCACAGACTGGAAGTATCTCCACTTTCAATGAACTCAAAGGTTCATATTCTATCAGTCTATTTATCTTTTTAGATTAATATGACCCAAGCTTAAGTGCCAAAGAAACGTTTAGTTCATTAAAGAAGAAAATTTTCTTTTAAATGGTAAATTAGATGCGTTATTAAATTCAGTTAGTAGTAGTGTAGAAGAGATAGAAGATACGACATACAGATCACCGATCAATATACTAGAACAAATAAAATATTTATTTTTCTTAACAACCATAGAGTCATTAAAATGAACAATATATTTGTCTTTTATTAAACTAGAAATTAAAATTAAATTTCTTCTAATCGAAGGTACATAAAGATAATTTTTTAGAAGTAAAATTTTATCTCTACTAAAATTGAAAGTGACATACTGTAACTGCTGTCACCTTTGTATTATTACCCATATGTAGGTAAATCTTTCCATCACTAAGTTTTTGAATTTTCTAGAACCCCTACAACGAATTGCAAACATGATTAGTGGCTCCCATATCTGCCCACCAAATACCGATAAATAACACCACTAAAAATGTTTCCACAACCAGTGAACAAAAATTACCTTGTTCAGCTTGTTGGGAAAAACTGAACATTGCTTTTTTCAGTGTCGTCTCTGGTTGCAGTAAAAACATCTGCATTTCAAATTTTTCATACCAATTTGTGGCTCACTAAGTATCTTAGAAATCGTGCCACCCAACCTCTAAACTTTTTTTTTCTTCATGCATTTCAGCCTAGGGAAGAACTCTTTTCAGAAACAAACACACTTTCTAGCATTGAAGGAATACCTTTGGTAGTTAAAGTTATATTCAAGTTACTTTTTCAGTCAATAAAATTCGATCCCGTTAGTTTACTTTCTTTGAGTATTGACGCGAGTAGATTGAAAGTCATTTTAATCTTGAGAATCAAATAATTAAAAATAAGAACAAAATTTTAAATTCATTTTAATTTGGTTCCCTCTACCATTAAAAAAAATTTGCCAACATCCTCGTACCTTGTGAATAGCATGCCTCGATGGGAGGATGTTTACTATTCATAATTTGTCCAAACAAGTCAATTTCTATTAATTTTACTATTTAGGCAACTGACCCTGCCAAGTACAAATAAATAGCTAACATAGTTTCGGTCCAATAGGTAATATCAGTGACTCAAATGAAGAGAATATTATTATATACAGTTAAGTGTTAACCACCACCTAATTTCAAATCAATTGCTTCGCAATAAACCGTTCAAATGGAGAAGTGATCCACACTAACAATTATCCAAAATTATCTCTAAAGAAGATTCGTACTGGCGATACCGCAATTAATTTGTCCAATGGGAAGGAAGGTCTTACTGTCAACATGCAGAATTAATTGCATTGCCTACAAACTGGTGATGGAGACCACAAGATTTATCTGTAAAATAAATTTTCTCTCCCACTTAGATTTTTTAAAAAAACTTGAGGATTATAAAAATCTGTTTAATTAAAATAAATTTATTAATTTCAAAACCCACACAATCTGAAAGAATCCAAAACATCTTTATGTGTACATGATTTCAAAAATTTTGGTTTGGTAAACCATCTTTTTGTGTTTTATGCATAACAAATAAAATATCCGATGAATGCACATTTTTTCCTTTAACTTTTAGTTAAGATAGTGATTAAAAGTATTCAATTATTTTATTTTTACATTACATATTTTTCAAAAATAATAATTTATTAAGATTAAATATTTTTCTATTTAATTAACTCAAAATTCAGAATTAATTTTTATGTTTTTTCAAGATATCCGATTTAATAAAAAATCATCTTAACCGTGTTATTTTATAAAAAATAAAATATCTAAAAAAATTTATTTAATTAAAAATTTTTAATTAAAAATTTTTATTTTATTTTTCTTTACAAAATTTTAATTAAAACCGAATTTTTTGAATTAATTAAATTAACATGAATATATAAAACAGATATATATCATCCACGCAGTTTAAAGATAATATAAATGTAAGATATGTATATATCCCGATTTTATAATCAAAATGAAACTCTAAAAAGTTTCAGTTTCTTACAAATAGATAAGTTTCCAGTCATTCAATCTTTACAGAAAGCTGCTTATCGGCATTTGAATCCTACTGGAATTTTTCGATAATCAGTGTTATATATATACAACACATCTCATATCAGTTTTCATCAGAAAAATAGCTGCCAAGGCCCCGAACCATCAGCCACCACCGCCGGCCAAAACACCAACCCATCGCCAGTTTGTGCCGCCAAATTCCTGAGGCCGTTCCAACCTCATTCGAGCTCCGTTTTTGTCCCCATTTTTTTGAAACGTAGCTAACGAAATATACTATTTTTTTGTCAAAAACTTGGCCGAAAATAGCCCAAAAAATAGGCTTCGATGGCCACCGAAACATAAAAAATGCTGCTGCCACGCAACAGCACTGCACCGCCAACGTCTCAAGGCCATTCTGGCCTCATCCGAACTCCATTTTTGTCTCTCTCTTTTTTTTAAACGCATCTAACGAAATATAATATCTTTTTGTAAAACAATCTGATTCGAAGACAGCCCGAAAACAGCCATCAAAAGCCCGAGAAGTCGCTGTGTTTCACCGCTTACCGCCGCTGCTGTTGTGCCGCTTGTTTCAGCTTGTTCCGTGGTTATTTTGGCTCTCGTTATTCACTGATTTTAGCACTAATATCCAGCAATACAATGCCTCAAATAATGCCTTGAAAAAAATCCCAAAAAGCCTCGAAACGGAGTCCCAAAACATCCCGGACAGTCAGCTATTGCCGCCGCCCATGCCGTCGCTTTTCAACTATTCTTGGTATAGGTTTTTGCCATGTTTTGAACTGTTTTTCCAACCTATTTTACTGCTATTTAATACCTAAAATTCTGCTCAAAATCTATTCAAAAAATATAGTAAAAAACCATCAAAAATAGCCTCGATTGCCGCTGTCGGTGGCTGTTTTCATCCAATTTTTACTAATTTTCTAAACCCTTTTGTTGTTGTTTTTATGTATAAAATTTTGCAGAAAAGTTACCGAAAAAATAGTTTCAAAACCATGCAAAAATCACTGCAATCTGTAGCCAAAAAAAATCCAAAACCACCGTCGGTGTCGTCAGTTATGCCGCCGCCTGTTCTTTGTGTTATTGGGCATTCAAATATCTTCTTAAATATTCTAAATAATATTTTGAAAATAAATAAAAAATTTTACATTGAAAACCTATGTCCCATAGGCTCACATTCGAATTAAAAAGTTTAAACTATCACGATCAACTTCCGTGATTAAAAAAATTATTATAATCATCATTCAATCATTCAATCAAATATGAATAAAATAATGATCATAAAATCAGGATTAGAACGCCTGCAAAACAACATTAACACAGTTATAAATCTACCCGGCTCCTCGATTAATCGTAAATATAATCAAAACGGCTCTAATACCAATTGTTGGAGGCAGACAGCCAAGGTAATTGATTTGTAAATAATTTTTTGAAAAAAATAAAATTGGACGGACAATCACCAGAACAGGCTCTAGATAAAAAAAATTGATGTCAAACAATCAGAAATAAAACTCGTGCCACCACAGTTAATTCAGATGAATACCTTTTGGTCAATTCTCCAACTACGAACTTTAATTTTCCGAGTTGAAGCTCCGGTTAGACTTTCTACTGTATTCCCAATGCGATTTTCAAACGTAGTGTGGGTTATGATCTTTCGAGAACTGAAATCGACCGAACCTGGACAACCTTAATCTCAAAAGATAACTTATATATTTGGTTCAGCCTACTCGCATATTTATAGGGATACAGTAGAGACTTATGAAATAATTATGACAAAAACTTCTAGTGTAATGCAGATATGTATCCAGCGATTTCTGTAATTAAGCAAATCTCTCAGCATTATTTGTAATTATAAAAATCATGCAGTGATTTTTTCAATTTTAATAAAACACTAAATTACAGTTCACACCACTAAAGAACTATAACTGCACTCTAAACCATAATCTCAAGACCATCCTGCGTTGAGCTCCTATTATTAAATGTTTAACTCATCTTCGCACGTTAAGATTATCGATACCCCTCAATTAAATTTGATTACTGACAATTTAATGTAATCAGCATCTTTAAATTCTTTAAGTCCTTCCGCTTAACTTATTTGACCGCCGGATAATCAAATTTACCTGCATGGATTGACCTGGTCAAAACTTATAAGTTTACTTAAGAGAGTATCGTCAATCCCGATCTATCGAGACGTGAATTCTATCAATAATTAATATTTACTATATAATTAATATTACTATCCAACTCACCGAAAATATAGACCCATATAAGATCATACCATTTAATGAATCAAAATAAGGAGTATTAAATATACGTAAACAATTAATTATTTTAGGATTAAGAGCATAAGCACTCTCATAATAATCTTTGGGTATAAATTAATTTATATAGTCAGTATAAAATTAATTATCCTAATGCGTTCCGTTCAATACACACAAAGTGTATTAGAACAGAGAGTCGGAACAATAAACGACGTTATTATCTGTTCCTCATCACTAAGACAGGCTTACCAAAACTCTATACTACAGTCGTACTGGAGGTATGTCTATTTTTATCTAAATTGTGAACAAATACTTATATTCGGTAATAACCTAAAATCTAATCTTCTATGTGTAAGCCGTACCCTACACACCAAATCAAATACTGTACAGAATAAATGACATCTATTTATAATATTAAAAAAATGATATTGCATATACATTGCTCATTAAAATTCTCATAAAATAAAAAATTAATTTTATTAAAAATAAAATTAAATACTAAAATCAAATAATTCATAATTTTCAATATACAAGCCTAACAATATCAAACCCCCTAGAAATTAAACAAGCTTTTGAAAGCCATTTCATGGAAGTTTTTAAAGAGCCCAAGCCAGGCAAGCCCATCCTAGAGGGCAACTTACCGAGAGTCTTTTCTCAAACCAGCAACGAGAGATTAATCAGTTTTTTTTTCAAAAGAAGAAATCTATGCTGCCCTAGCTGATTGTGATGGAAATAAAGCACCTGGACCAGATGGTTTTAACTTAACTTTCATAAAAAAAAATTCTACTCGTTGTTGGAACTTCAGATCGTCAAATTTATGGGTGACTTCTCAGAAATGGAAAATTGGTGAAAGGGCTCAATGATTCCTTTATTGCATTGGTCCCTAAAAGTTGTAACCCTCAAGTTATGCAAGACTATAGACCTATCAGTCTCATATGATCCATTTACAATATCCTAGCAAAGACTCTTGTCGGGAGACTAAAGTTGGATGTCCAAGAGGTTGTGGGAGAAGAACAAACTGCTTTCGTTAGAGGCCGACAAATTCTAGAAGGTATCTTAATAGCTAATGAATTGATTGATATGTGGAAGAGAAATAAGCAGCAGGGGTTATCTTGAAGCTAGATTTTAACAAAGCTTACGACTCTGTGAACTAGAATCATGTGTTAAACATGATGGCAAGCTTCAATTTTGATAGTAAATGGTTGAAATGGATCAAAAAGTGTATTTCATCCCCATCAATATCAGTTCTTGTAAATGGGTCAGCCTAAAAAACTTTTGGCATGGAGAAGGGGTTAAGACAAGGTAATCCCTTATCCTCATTCCTTTTTAATGCAGCAGCTGAAGGCCTAAATATTATGATAAAGAAAGCAAAGGAGCTGAATATCATCAGGGGTGTAGCAGTTGGGAACAATGGCCTGAAGATTACACATCTTCAATATGCTGATGACATAATCTTTTTTTACTCAAACAACACTGAGGAAGTGAAAAATATCAAAAGGACTCTTAGATGTTTCGAGATCATATCAGGACTGAATATCAACTACCATAAAAGTCTGATATGTGGAGTGGGGATAGAGGAGGGAGAGGTCAGGCTTTTGGCTGAGGAATTCAATTGCAAGAAGGCAGTGGTTCCCAATCAATTCCTTGACATGTCGTTGGGGGCTGAAATGAGGAAAAAAAGCACACGGGATCTTATCGTCAATAAGTTCAAGAAGAAACTGAAGGGGTGGAAGAGAACTCAATTGTCAATGGCAGAGAAAATGGTGCTTATCAAATCCTCTCTAGCAAATTTTCCTTCTTACCTCCTCTCAATATGCAAGGTACCTGAGCACATCAAAAACCTTCTAGAGAGTATACAGAGAAAATTTTTATAGAGGGAGGATGAGTCCAATAGAAAGCTTTACCTTATCTCCTGGGACATGGAGGATTTGGAATTAGCCCACTGAGAGGAAAAAATCTAGCACTTCTCTCAAAATGGTGGTGGAGATATTGTCATGAAAAAAAGGCTCTTTGGAGAAGATGCATTAATTCAACAGCTTTATGATGGAGTAGAAGAGAACTGGCTGCCCTTTATTTGCAACTTTAATAGGAAAAAAATGGGAAGGCTATGGAGAGATATACTAGGGATTGGAGGAGTATCCTCAAATGTGGGACAATTACTGAGACAATATCTCACATTACAGGTGGGAAATAGCACAATGATCAAGTTTTGGAGGGATCCTTCGTTGGAACAAAAACCCCTAAAGCTCTCTCATCCAAGGCTATTTCTTCTAACTTACAATAAAGACATCACTACAGCTGAGGTTTGTCTAGAGGGAACAGATGCAAGGGAGAAGTTTAGGCGAAACCTATTCCCTGGGGAAGAGGCTACTTAGATATCTATGGTGGAGAGAATGAAAAGTTACATGATAGATAATGGTGGCTTGGACCGGTATGTATAGAAGGAAGAATCAAATCAGATGTTCTCGGTTAAATCAATGATTGCCCCGCTGGAGAAGTGCAATAGAAGGAGACAATCGGATATTAGGAGAATTTAGAAGCTGCAGGCTCCCCCCAAAATGCTTGTTGAATTGTTGGTTGGCAGTACAAAGTAAAGTGGCAACCAAGGATTTGCTTAGAAATAGAAGAATTTTAAAACCTTGCTATTACTTTAGGTTGTGTTTTATGTAACAAACACTTAGAATCATCAAACCATCTATTTGTGACCTGTGATTGGGCTTGGAGAATTTGGTTTGAACTAACAAGGTGGTGGGATTATCAGTGGACATTACCGGGTAGTCTACACAACCTCTATAAGGTATGGGTACCAGGAAAAAGGAAAATTTTGAAAAATCAAACAAAGGGAACATCATTTGTAGCAGGAATCTGGTCCGTATGGGTGGCAAGGAACAAAAGGGTGTTTGAGAATCAGAAAATAGAGGTGAAAGAAATTATACATCTTGTTAAGCTGAGAACTAGCTTGTGGCTCAAGGAGAAACTCAAGGTGAAAACTCTCAAAATGGATGATCTCATATACAACTTATAGTGGGTCTTTACCTAGTGCTTTCCCAGTTTTGTGCTTGTTTTGCCTTTCATGCATGTAGGCACTTTCTTTCTCTTATGTTCCCTTGCGGTTGGTGCCTCACCAATTTGATGTTGTTTCCTCCTCTTTTATATTTTGTAATTCTCATTGTGGAGTTATAAAATATTTACTTTTGCTATGCAAAAAAAAAAGAATGATTCTAATAATAGAGATTGCAATGTTATTGCTTTTATTACTTTTGTCTAAGATGGTGACACTGAATCTGATGATGGAAACATTGTGAATGACGTTAGTGAAGAAGAAGGGGAAGATCTTAATAATGGTGAATGAAATGAAGCTCTTCAATAAACTTAGGACAAGCTGTACAATGAGAATAACATATTGACCAAACAAAATGTCAAACTAGCCAATAAAATCAAGTTATGTGAAAAAGAAATGAACAAAGTCAAGCAAAAGTTAACTGAAGCTCACTCACTAATAGGGAGATTAAAATCAAATAGAGAGATTTTAGGTAAGAAACTTGTCCAGTGTGAAAAAGAAAGAAATGACCTGTTTAATTTGAGTCAAACCAGAAAAACTAGGATAGATGTCATTAAAAATGAATTATGTGCTTGTGTTAATTCCAAGAAAGTGCTTGAAGTAAAATTTGCTAAACTTGAGAATGATTTTTCTATTGCTCAAGCTACTTTCAAAAAGTTGAATGCAAGTACTAAAGCTTTTGATGACATGTTTGGCTTGCAAAAAGCTACATCGAATAGAATAAGACTTGAATTTTTAGAAGGTGCGAGTTCTTCAAACTATATTTGTTATATCCAGTAATATTACACCAGCATCACCACCTGTTAGGAAGGTTAACACAAATGGTCAACCTTTAAAAAACTCCAAGCAAAGTAAGTTTGTTTCAATTTGTCATTATTTTTTTTTTATCGGCAATGTTTTTTTATTACCACTACCCAAACAAAAACAACATTAGATTATCACTCCAAAAGAGTAAGATCAAAGCCCAAACATGATACAATTGACAAAAACTTAACCCAAGAGAGTGACCACAAAATCAGAGAAAATAACAAAAATAAAAAAACAACAACAAGCACACAAAAAGCTAGCATTTCAACAAAAGGCCGGACTCAAAACATCCCAAAGCGCTACTCAGCAAAACACCATACTCAACACTACATCTCTAACCCTATAGCAAAGCAAATCATCCCAACACCCACTCAGCAGGGCCAAACTTCTTTCAGACAATTCACTAAAGCATTCTCCTTGCACAACTTACCAACCCAAATTTTAACTTGGACACAAACAAAATAGACTTGCACCCAGCAGTACAACTCCCATCAAAGCTCAACAAGACACAATGCTGTTCCAAAATTGAACACATAGGCATTTCCAACCAAAACAGCTCAGTGATGACAGACTCTAATTTTGCGCCTCCTTGACTCTATCAATCTTCTACCTCTTAACAATTTCCAATCCCTTACAATATAAGACAATAATCTCATAACTTATTTGTCATTGTCCCACCCTTTCCTCATCATTTCATCATCCTCTTCCATAGCCGTAATTATTGATTGGATCTGCACCTTGTCTTCTTCGAAATTAAGACCCAAAAGCCTTCCTGTCTCTAACACCATTTAAGCCTCTCTTCTAATAATATTATTCCTGTTTAAGAAATTTTGAGTAGAGAGAGAGGATTGATCGAGGGATTGTTGACTTCTAATCTTACTTTTACCCTTCTTCCTTTTGCAATTGCCCCGACAATCCTTAACACTGAGAAGGCTTAATTCCCGTAGAAGCTTTTTCTTCTTATTTCTCCCTCTTTTTGCAGCCAACTATAGTTGCCCACTTTTAGCTCCGTCATTACTGAAATGTTCGTTTTCATACAAGATTTCTTCATCTGTGTTTGCCTTGATGTTAGCTACCTCATACTCCAGGTATCCCTCTTTTCTCCACTGGTCCTCATCACTACCTCCTTCCTAAGCATTACTGTCTACATCCCCATGTTGACCTTCCTTTTCTATTGCCTCCATTGCTGTAACTTTCTTGACCCCTCTGTAGGTATCTTCTAGGTGTTTTGCCCCAAAAGAGTTACAAATTGAATTCTCGGCTTCCACATCTGATATAGACTCATCAACAAGGCTGACCAGAGATAAATCCTCATTCTCCTTCCCTTCCACGGGTCAAAGGTCACGATCCTCTAAATTCAACTTTTCCACAACAGTATGAGCTTACATCTCCCCATCCTCCTCCCAATGCTCACTCTCAAAGACCTCGACATTCGTAAAGGAGGTTGGGCCACGACTTCATAGGATTTATTAGCTAGGCCAGCTTCACCACTTACCGAATCATCCCATATGAATAATTTCCAGAATCCCCGTTCAGTACACCGAATGGGGTAATTGAACTCCTCCACCTTAGGATGGTAGAACTGGTTAATGAGACCTTTTTCTTCAGTGAAAACTAAAATCCTTCCCACCTCGACATCTTCTCTCTGGCAGATTTTATCGTCAACCCTAATCACTTCTCCCCATTTTGCCCCAATCCTCTCAAAGGTATTCCTGTTTCATGCATGGGGAGGGACCCCTTCAATTAACACCCACACTATCCTGGTAAGATTTGATTACCTATAACTCCTCTCATGAACTGCCTCAAACCAATTACCCAGCCAATATCGGGCATTTTCTAAGAAGTAACTTCTCTCGTTAGGGTCAAAAAATTGGAGAAGGATTTTGGATCCTCCCAGAAGTTTAATGCTAATCACGTATACTCTATCAGATCTCATAGCCTCTTGGATGGTAGCTATATTCTTATGGTCATTAACAATGCCCACAGCACAGTCTTTTACCCACTCCTTATCGATTTCCTTTGCTTCAATCACCTCCAACCTTTTTTTTAATAGGACTTTAGGTCTCAGGATATGTCTCTGCTGCCCCAATACACAAGTTTGGCTCACACCCCTATTGAATTGGTGCCACATAAAGCCAAGTCTCCACTTAACTTGGTCATTGTTTCTACTCGTCCTTTCCCAAGCTCTTCTTATTACTAGCTTCTGGTTTAGGCACCACACCCTATTGTACATTTCAACGGCTTTAATCGCATCTATTTGATTTGAAAATCTCACGAAACCAAATCTGGTATTGCTTTGTTGTCTTTGCTTTCTTGGAATATAGACATCAGCTACTCGCCCGCAATGACTGAATATGCTTCCTAACCAAGCTTGATGTACTTGCTCAGGAATGTGGTCTACAAAGATAGAAGCTATGTGCTCCTGGGATCTTTTACCTTTACATTCACCATGTTGCCCTTTGCTTCATGGATTTAGGCCATAATCAATGTTGATGTCTACTACCCTTTTCCCTTCTCAGTATGCTTCTCTTTCTCTTTCTCTCTCTCAAGAAAATTACTCATTTACCCACTGCATCCCTCAATTTTTCACCCCACAATCAACAAATACTCTATTGATCCTTCATTTTATCCCTATTTACAGTTCCAAACAAACCCAAGCTCAAAACCCTAACTCCTCCCCTCACCAAATTAAATCAAGCTTTTCAATTTCAGCCGAATTAGAGGCCCCTAATTTCAAGCACTCGGCAAAGATAGAAAAGGAAGGGAAGAGATGATAGAAGAGGGAGAGAAGAGAAGAAGATAAAGTACATGGAGAACCAGAGGAAGACTCACATTGCTGTCGAAAAAAGCCACCGAAAAAAATGGCCGTCCATGACGAAGCTATTGACACCGACGACAAGCAGGCATATACAAAACGGATTCCAGTGGCGTCTCTTCCTACAATTTGGCTTCTCTTCCTTCAAGCTTCAATATCCCAAAACCCTAATCGGTGATTTCCCCCATCAGAGACCAGATATCGCGATTTTCCCTTTGCGATTTCCTTTGGTAAAACCTTAAATGTAAAAACCCCTGTTAGAAAACTCAAACAGGTAGTTACAGAGAGAAGTATCAAATGCAAATCGATCGGAATCTTAGGGATCTATTGCTTCTTGCATTCCAAACGACCCTTCTCTTCTTCTTCAATTTGTCATTATTGTGGAGTCAAAAGACATATTAGACCATATTGTTTTCAGTTGCATGATAAATTTGATTCCTTTTCTGAATATTCTCATGTTCTTAGAAAAGGTAAGTTGTTTGACTAGATAAATGAACTCAAGAATAGAATGACTTATCTCGTGATTAGGAGAATTGCCTTTAAAGCATGGGTTGAAAATAATTTTTTCGAAGCAATAACCAAATCATATGTCTAAAAAGACCATATCAAGTTTACAAGAATTTAGGTAATATTTAGTAATCTAGGCAATTTTCTTACAAGTCAAAACCTTAAGATTTTTTTTCTTTAGGTTTGAATTATTTAGAATATTCTTTTGTGTTTGTCTGTTTCAGTCATGTCGCTTTGTAAGTTTTTTTTATTTTTCATTTTTTTTTGTTCTTTGTTATTTTGACGATTTTTTTTTGTTGGTGTTCTTCTAGAGTCATATTAGATAATAAATAAATAAATAAAGGGGTGGGGGACTATATTAAGGTGTGAGTGCCAGTTTCATTGTAATATGCTTAGTTTCGGCTGAAATTCCTTTGTCTTGTTTTTGAGACTCAGTACACCCTTGGATTCGGGATAACCTTTTTTCATATTGTTCTAGAATGTATTCAGAGATAATGTTATTCCAACTTTTGAACGGTTTTAGATGCAGGGATCCTCTAAACTTAGGATTAAACCTTTTTTGGGGTCTTTTTTATTTTTACTTTTTTTGAGTTTTCACAAAATGACATCATAGCAACGACCTACAAGAACCTAATGATTAAACTTCCTCCTACACATGATACTGTACTTCATTTGTTGTTGGCTTGAGAAAATGGCTACCTATATGCATTTGTCTTATTTTATGCAATTAATGCGAAAGTCGCTAATGAAAGCCATGTGGCTGATTGTCTTATGATCGAAAGAAAAAAAAAATGTTTGCAGCTATTGGTTGGGGGGGAGTTATTTTGTAAAGTGATCTGGGTCTAAATTGGTTTGACCTTGTGAAATTCTTGATTTCTAATAAGTAAATGTGACTCAGCAATATCGATCTCATACAAGATTTGTTCCTAATCTTGAAATCATTCAAATCACGCTCATGCACACACACACACACACACGCACACACCTTGTTTTACATAGAATCTTCTCTGACTTTGTTCTGCTCTATGTGAATATAAGATATCTTGGACACTTTGTGTATTTCAGACTCTTTGACTAGACGGTATAGTTTCAAACGTGTAACAATACTTACTCTTTAATTTTGTTCCCTACACAAAATTTGTTTTTGTTTGAATTTGTCAATTCATGATAAAAATGGGAAGATCTATATGTTGCTAATTAATGGGGAGAGTCATTGCTAAGGAAGAGTGACATCTAGCAAATGGGGAGTGAGAAAATAGTTGCTCTGCGAATTTGACATATTTGAATTTGAATTGATGACTGGTGAATGTTGCGTGGTGAATGTTTGATGCATGATTAGATGGACATATTTTGTTGGATGCCCTGTCTTGGGATTTTGTCACAGAATTTTTAAATGGGGAAATTGTTAAGATCTTATCTTGGCAATTCTGTGACAAAAAAATCTATAACGAATCATGTGTATTTGATTATCTAATGTTTTGACGTTTGTTCCTTTGGAAGTTAAGTTTTATATGTTGCAGCAAACAGAAACAGTGCAGAAATTGGAAAAAAGCTGCTAGCTATTCAAGACTGCTCGATCGATCTTGATCAGTTTAAAGACCGTCGAGCGGTCTGTTTCGCGAGGCAACTTTATGATGCTGCTAGGGTTTCTGCGGTTACAACCTTTTGGCACAAAAACTCTCTCTAGTAGTTGTGCATCTTCAAGAATAAGTTCTCTGAAGTTCTGTTTACATACTGCTTGATGACAAGTTAGATTCAATGACATTTAAGAAGATCATCAAGCGCCATATCTTCATCCTTCATTTAGTTTGTGTTGTCTTTTGAGTGGATTCTCAAGAGTAGTTGAAGTTTATGATGAATTCTGACAGCAATCAAGTACAGTTTGGTGCATATAAATTTGGCAAAAGTAGGTTTACATCCATGAGTTATGGATTCAACGGTAGTTTGTAAAATCTCTTGTAACCAAAATAATATTATATAGTACTTAATTTAATTTGACCTAGATTTGTCCCGTGGTTTTTACTCGAATTAGGATTTTTACATAAATTTATAATTTTAAAATATAAAAATAATATTGAAAAACTTCTTAAGCTTACAAAATAAGATATTTTCAAATGAGAGAGAGAGAGAGAGAGAG
>JAULJZ010155761.1:18379-28481 GCA_032270985.1 Heliamphora pulchella | reverse complement strand
GTGAACAGTGAACAAGATAGTGAACAAAATAGTGAAAACAAAGCAGTAAATGGGAGATAGAAATTTTACCTGATCAGGAGTCAGCTGGTCCAGAAATAGTCAGAATTTGTCTAAGCTCTTCCCCCTGGGCTTCCTGCCTCTAAATCCTCTTGCCCACCGAGCTGTGCAGAGAATGACTAGAGGATCCTCACAAGAGTTCACCAGGACATGCATCCAGAGAAACTCATAACTACAGAGCAGCAAAAGAAAGGGTAAGAAAAAGAACAGATAATAGATATGTGAATGGAAGAAAAAGAAAAAAACAAAAATAATGGTTTACCTCCCAAATCCTCTAGTATCCCATTACGCTCAGCTCTTGTGGGATCCGTATCACTGCTCCCATAGAACCATATAGAGTGGCAAGAGCTGCGCATCCTCAGTCATAAGAGGCCACTCAGTCTAGATGGAATAGGATACCTAGGTAATGCAGATGAACGGTATTCTCCTTGTTTGTAAACAAGGAGACACTAAACAAGTACAAGAGAAAAGCCCGGGCAACCCACTCATAGTGATGGGGCTCTGAACAGTGAAAATGACGAAAGTGGGTATGGAACCAGGAGTACTAGACACGGACTTGGTCCATCTGGGTGGGAACAGTGCCTAAGAAGTAGGTAAGAGCCTTCGTTGACTGGGGGATGGTTGAGTCGAAAGGAATGGGATGACTACCTACTCGAATGCCTGTGATCATGGCGAAGTTAAGTGGGGTCAGTGTGGCCTTGAATGTTGTGAAGTAGAAGGTATTTGTGGTGTCCCACCACCTCTCTGCTAGAGTAATCAGCTGAATTCTGTCATTGGTGGTCTCACCTGGCAATGGTATGAAATTTACAAAATCGAAAGCATCAGTGAAGGCTCGACTAGGGGCTGAAAGAGTTGCATGCCACTCTAGTACCTCACCTGAGCAACTGAAGCCACGAATGCCAGCCTGAAAAAGTAAAAAGAAGATGATTAGAAGATATAATAAAGCTGTTGGAAAAAAATAGATGTAAAAGAGAATGAGGAACGAGAAATACTCAAATCTTAACGCGAAGCATTGTCTAGGTATTCCTAAGTCCAGACAGCATCTTAGGTTTTCTCTTAAGCCCTACTGAGCTAGACACCTTAAGCCCTAGTGCGCCAGGCGAATCCTTTTTCAAACCTAGGTTCGTGTGTGAGTGACGATTTATGGGAGTTCTCTAAAGCCTAAGTGAGCTAGGCACCCTAAGGCTTGGTGCGCCAGGTAAACCCAACCCTGGGTTCATGTGTATGTGACGATCCTTAGGTTTTCTCTGAAGCCCTAGTGAGCTAGGGACCCTAAGCCCTGGTGTGCCAGGAAAATCCAACCCTAGGTTCGTGTGTAAGTGATGATCCTCATATTTTCTCTAAAGCCCTAGTGAGTTAGGCACCTTAAACCATAGTGCGCCAGGTAAATCTTTTTTCAAACCCTAGGTTTGTGTGTGAGTGATGATCCTTAACTTTTCTCTAAAGCCCTAGTGAGCTAGGCACCCTAAGCCCTGGTGTGCCAGGTAAACCAAACCCTAGGTTCATGTGTGAGTGATGATCCTTAGGTTTTGTCTAAAGCCCTAATGAGCTAGGCACCCCAAGCCCTATGCACCAGGCAAAATTTCTTTTAAACCCTAGGTTCGTGTGTGAGTGACGATCCTTAGGTTCTCTAAATCCCTAGTGACCTAGGCACCCTAAGCCCTAGTGTGTTAAGCAAGTCCTTTTTCAAACCCTAAGTTCGTGTGTGAGTGACGATCCTTAGGTTTTCTCTAAAGCCCTAGTGAGTTAGGCACCCTAAGCTCTGGTGCGCTAGGCAAACTTAGCCTTAGGTTCGTATGTGAGTGACGATTCTGAGGTTCTCTAAAGCCCTAGTGAGTTAGGCACCCTAGGCTCTGGTGCGCAGGCAAATCCAACCCTAGTTTCGTGTGTGAGTAACAATCCTTAGATTTTTTCTAAAGCCCTAGTCAGCTAAGCACCCTAAGCCCTGGCGCACCATGCAAACCCAACTCTAAGTTCGTGTGTGAGTGACGATCCTTAGCTTTTCTCTAAAGCCCTAGTGAGTTAGGCACCCTAAGCCTTGGTGCGCTAGGAAAATCCTTTTTCAAACTCTAGGTTCGTGTCTGAGTGACGATCCTTAGGTTCTCTTAATCCCTAGTGAGCTAGGCACCCTAAGCCTTGGTGTACCAAAAAAATCCTTCTATCAAATCTTAGGTTCGTATGTGTATGACGATCTTTAGGTTCTCTTAAAGCCCTAGTGAGCTAGGCATCCTAAGCCTTGGTGTGCCAGGAAAATTCTTTTTCAAACCCTAGGTTTGTGTGTGAGTGATGATCCTTTGGTTCTCTTAAGCCCTAGTGAGCTAGGCACCCCAAGCCCTAGTGCGCCAGGCAAACCCTTTTTTAAACCTTAGGTTCATGTGTGTGTGATGATCGTTAGGTTTTCTAAAGCCCTGCTCCCCAGGCACCCTAAGCCTTGCTTCTCAGGCATGTATATGTTTTCTAAAGCCCTACTCCCCTAGGCACCTTAAGCCCTGCTCGTCAGGCACCTATATATATTCTAAAGCCCTGCTTGTCAGGCACCTATATATTTTCTAAAGCCCTGCTCCTTAGGCACTTATATGTTTTAATCCTTATTTTCTGGGCAACTATGTTCTAAACCCTAGCATCTAGGTGTTTGTTCCAAAATCTCCAGTTGCTCGGGTAACCCGTTTAGCCTTCGGTCTTATGTCCAGGTTTGTCCTTTTAATATTAACAATATGTTTGAATTGCATTTTAAGTTCCTTTTATTAAATTGATTATAACTCGAGCAATTGATTACAAATTCTTCAGTCACATACATCATGTCTTAAGTAACGGGGGATCTTAAACATACATCTATGTTCAAATATAAAGTTATAAGGCATGCTCCAATATTCTAAATTGAAAGAGAAGAAAAGAAGACCTACCGCATGGTTATGACGTGAGAGATGGTCCTGTAGCTCGTAGAGAAGAAGATTGGCAGCGCGTCAGCAACCGGAGGCTCGTATCTTCTCATCTCACTGGGTCTCAGACGGTGAGGAGCTGGAGTGTAGTGACGAGGGTCAAAAGGAGTGGTGATCCCCTAACTAGCATAAGGATCCAAGAAGTCAGCAATCTTAGCCTCAGTAGCTGCTTGCTCTGCTGCCGCCTGATCTACATCTGCTTGTGTTGCGGCCGCTACTCGTGCTGCTCTGTCATGGTCCTCGACAGCACCAAGCAAAGACTGCTCAGCCTCGGTTGTAAGTACGTACATAACACCTATAGAAGTGAAAGGCTGAGGTGTGGTGATCCCACAAGCAGGAACACTGGAACTGGCACCTCCTATGGCGCCGAGAGAAGTGCTATCAAAGGCAAAAGGACCTCGCCGTGCCCCAAAAAAGTCATCACCATAACCATGGCCCGCCCTGTGGAGAAAATGAAGGAGATGCTAAGGAAGTGCTAAGTAAGAAGCTGAAAACCTTGAGAGGTCGAGAGAGAGCTCGAGAGAGAAGAAAGGCTAGAGAGAGAGAGTGGAGAGATCGAATGAAGGCTGCTCTGCGCGTTTGGGGGGCCTTTATGGGCATTGAACCTTATGACCGCAACATTTGATGTTGGTGGTCGTACGGTTTATGAACCATTTCCTTACGACCGCAAGGTTTTTGTGACAGATGCTTGCGACCGCAATTTGAACCAACGGTCATATCGCGACTTGGATTCTCAAACCCTATGACCGCAACATTGCGGGTGTGCCAGTTTTTGTTATGATTGCTTTTTGGGGTTTGCGTTTGTTCTTGGAGGCTTCTTTGGGTGCTTTTTTTGCGATTTAAATTTAATTTTAAAGTTTTTACTCTACTTTTTAATTATTTTTATCTCATGTTCTTGTTTTAAATTTTTAGGTCATGTCTCGACCTATTAATTTTAGATTTTCTCCCGATAAATATGATTTTAAAATTTTTACTCGATTTTTTAATTATTTTTATCCCGTGTTCTCGTTTCAAATTTTTAGGTCGTGTCTCGACTTATTAATTTAAAATTTTCTCCTGATAAATATAATTTTAAAGTTTTTACTCGACTTTTTAATTATTTTTAGCTTGTGTTCTCGTTACAAATTTTTAGGTCTTGTCTCGACCTATTAATTTGAGGTTTTCTCTGGATAAATATAATTTTAAAGTCTTTACTCGACTTTTGAATTATTTTTATCCCATGTTTTCGTTCTAAATTTTTAGGCCTTGTCTCGACCTATTAATTTTTGATTTTCTCCCGATAAATTTAATTTTAAACTCTTTACTAGACTTTTTATTTATTTTTATCCCGTGTTTTTATCCCAAATTTTTAGGTATTAACTCAACCTATTAATTTGTTGTTCTCTCTTGATGAGAATAATTTTAAAGTCTTGAATCGACTTTGTAATTATTTTTATCTCGTGTTCGTTTCAAAATTTTAGGTCTTGACTTAACTTATTAATTTGTGATGCTTTCCTAGTTAAGATAATTTCTAGAATCTTAACTCGATCCATGTGATTATTTTATCCCCACCCGAGTTCTTAGATCTTGACTTGATATTTGAATTGTTGTTTGCTCGTGTTCCTCTAGGTCTTGATTCGACCTTTAGGATAACTTTTGACCTGCTAGCATCTGCTTCATGTTTTACATTTTTCATCTTTTGCATTTGCCCAGAGCTACGTTTTGGTCTGATCCCTAACAAAAGGGGTATGTAGGAAGCTCGATAGAAATTCGAGCATGACGACTATCATCTGTATGTTTGTGTGTTTTGCAGCCTAAGATTGGCGGCTCGATTAAATGGATGTTGTCTCTAGGTCTTTGACATAACTCGCATCACGCGTTGCTATACAAGTTGTGTAAGAGGGGCAACTGTAGACATCCCAATCTGACCCTGCCAAGTCTTAAGCTTATCTAGTTGAGTCCAATGATGAAAACTAAGTGGGAATGATGACTTTGCACGATCACTGGGAAGCAATCCGAGTCTAGTATTCCATGAAACTAAACCACAAGATCACATTTTTTGAACTTTGAGGCCGTAACCTTTTGAACCTTGCGACTTGGTTGTTCACTTGCCTAAGTAATTCAACCGCAACCTTTTGAACCTTGTGATCGTTTGTTTGATTGTTGCGACCGCCATATGAATCTCTTGGAAACCCTAATTTTTGTCATGGCCATAACTTTTATCCTCGCGGTCGCAACCTTTGAAGGTGGTGACCGCAAGTTTTGTGAGCCCACTCTGAGCATCAAACGTGACAGCACCTCGTTGGCTGGCATACTCTGTATAAATGTATCTTTGGTACGATTTCAAAGGACCTTTTTCTCGATATTGATATACTACCGCTTTATCGAGTACTATACTAAAAATACGCCAGTATTCTGTTGCGTTCTCGACTAACATCTTGATCCACACTCTCGCTCGACTTTGATACTAGAATTGGACTATTGCTTAGAGACTAGAGAGCTAATCACCACACTCTACGGCTCGAGAACTCATCTGGATTGTTGCATCCCAAGTATTCTGTTAGATTCTCGACACCTCTCTCTTCACATTCTTTACTCCAGTGAAGAGGTCGGGTTAGAATTTCAAATATTAACTCGTGAATTGCATGCTATTTTACTAATATTGCCATTGTTAGGTTTAATGTTCACATGTTTGATTGACAATTTTGATTACTAGGACCACGAGCATGATTGTTCTTTAATTTTGGTATCACTAGGTTTAAATGTTTTGATTATTAATTTTGGATTACTAAATCAAGAGTATGTTTAATTTTTGATACATTGGTTAACTTTCACAGTAGTTTAATTAAAATAATCTTAATTATGCTCTGTTTATACTGTACACCAGCACCCTAGTACATTGTTCAGTAAAAAGTGCTCAAATTCCTTGCAGTCACAACGTCTATTTGTTGTAGGCATGACAAATATGCACTGACATGCTTACGGGTGTGATTCTAATCTTCACAACCACAACCTTCTGCCTTAGGTTGTTGCGACCGTAACATCTGTATGTTACAATCGCCACTTCTATTTCATTTCAGTAGATTAATTTTGCTCCAGTATCTTAATTATGCTTTTACAGTATTCTGTCTTGCCATGTTTGAAGTGTCTAGTATGCAATTTATAGTATAGATTAGCATGTTTAAAGCTTAGAACTCCTTAGGTTTATTTCTCATTCATTTGAATCCATGTTATGCTTAGTTTAATTTTGACATGGTTAGGATTTGTTAGCTTCACAAAAATGATTTAATGCTTTGTACATCACATGTGGTTTGCTTCATGTATCTTTTAGCTAAAATTTACATGTCTTAAGATCTAGGATTTTTTTTTAATTCTTTGTTTGGCATTCTATATACCTATGCTATGCATTTTTATTATTTAATTTTGAATGTTCTCTCTTTGCCCCTATTTTTTGTGTTTCATGCATTTGAGAAATAAAATTAAAGAACCAATGATGATTAGTAGAAGCCAACTATACGGTTGGACGAATGGGGTGCCTAACATATTTTTCGATTCGTACCTTAGTTTCCGAACCCTTGTTTTCTCTTGTTAACATTTTCAAAGATCAGTGGCCCATTTTTGCTTTTCTTGATTTTTCTCAAAAACTAAGTGTCGACTTCATTTTTTTAATAAAGAAGGGTTTGCAAGACATTTTGGCTTTCAAGGTGTTAAAAAATTTGTAAATTAACTCTTGAATTTCATATTTTCGTTTTGAATAAAACCCTAAATCCCGGCGTCACACCCGAGAGTTGGAAAGGTATAGTCACTGGGATCAGTAGCTCTGTAGGAAAATCAAAGCTGAAGTTCGACGAAGTCATTAGTATTATTTTGATGCAGGAGATCAGAATGCAGTCACATACTACTACTACCTTGGAATCGGCACTAAATGTTAAAAGTAGAGGCAGAAATTCAAACCGAAGTGGAGGTAAAAACCGCAGAAGATTAAGAAGCAGGAGGTTTAAATCTAGAAATCCAAAAAATTCCAATAACTCCCAGAATCAGAAAAAGATCGAGTGTTGGAATTGTGGAAAGATTGGACACTACAAAATTCAATGCAGATTCTTGAAGAAAGAGCCAAAAAAGGACAAAGAAAATGTCGCTTCTACCTCGGGAGAAGGATATGTAATAATTTGCCCCTTGGAAAGTAAGGCAAAGTCTTAGGTGTTAGACTCAGAAGCCTCATTTCACGCCACTGGACAAAAAGAAATACTTGACAAGTATGTACCCGGAAGACTTAGCAATGTTTACCTTGATAATGACGAACCTTGTGAAATTGTAGGAAAAAGGTGAAGCACAGATCCAATTTGGGAGCACCACATGGAGATTGACGAATGTGAGACACATCCCAGACCTCAAGAAAAATTTACTCTCTATGGAATAACTAACAAGTGAAGGTTACATTATAACCTTCTATGAAGATGGATGGAAAATTTCAAAAGGCGCAGTGACAGTTTTGTGTGGCAAGAAGAGCAGTACTCTCTACATGATAACAAATGCTTGCGGGTTAATTACAACTACAACAAGTAACGATGATTCCAACCTATGGCACTAGAGACTCGGCCATATAAGTGAAAAGGGATTAAAAATCATGCAACAAAATGGAAAGCTACTAAATCTATAGTCAGTTCAAATAGACTTGTGCGAGAGTTACATTCTTGACAAGCGGAAAAGAGTTAGTTTCCAGATGATCAGTAAAACTCCAAAGAAAGAAAGACTTGAGTTAGTTCACACAGACGTCTGGGGACTGAGCCCAGTCTCATCCATTGATGGGAAGTCATATTTTGTCACTTTCATTGGCAACCACTCCTGGAAGGTATGGGTTTATTTCCTGAAACAAAAATTTGATCTATTTGTTGCTTTCAGGATGTAGAAAGACATGGTAGAAAATGAGATAGGATTGAAAATCAAAAGGATGAGATCCCACAATGATGGAGAGTATGAAGATAGCGAATTCAAAAACTTCTACTTCGAGCATGGTATTAGGCTTGAGAGAACCGTGCCAGGTACACCCTAGCACAACGAAATAATAGAACGGATGAACAGAACATTGACTGAAAGAGCCAGAAGCATGCAATTGTAGGCAGGCCTTCCAAAACAATTTTGGGCCGAAGCAGTCAATATAGCAGCGTATCTAATCAACCAAAGTCCATCAGCCCCATTAGACTTCAAATTACCAGAAGTGTAACGACCTAGTTTAAACCCTAGTTATAACAACCTAGTTGATAATGACCTGTGTAAAGACCCATCTCAAACCCTAAGTATTAGTGACGAATAGCCCACGAGGCCATAGAATACGGAAGAGATTTGAAACCCTAACTCAACTCGAAAACTCTAAGTTCGATCTAGAAATCTTAAAAAGGTCCAAAACTCAAACAACAAAACCTTAACACCCGGAGAATCTCCTAACATTCTAAATCAAGTAATTACCATGAACTAATAAATTAAAAATAAAAAATTCTCATAAGTAGGGTAAAATGACTATTTTGTCTCAAATATAGCAAAAAGTCTTAAAAATTTAAATTTTGACATATGGACACCCTGAATTAAGAATTTAAGTACAATTAAGTAATAAAAGACAAAATAACATCAAAAATGACAAAAATACCCCTTAGTTGCCGACCACCTTGGAAGTTGTGCTAAAAAAGTAGCTTTTTGCTTTCTTTTAAGCTGAAAAAGATGAGAAAGGTATTAAATCAAGCATTATGATGATCCCAAACTTGTTGAACAAGTAATATACATAATAATATGGTATTATAGGTTAACAAAAGTAAACAAATCATTATTAATGTTCATACACAATAACATAAGTCAAAAAGTCATATATTATCAAACTAGCTTAATTTGACTTAAAAGACTACATCTATTTAATCAATTGTTATGAAAACTATGATAATTCATGAAAATACTAAATTTATCATAAACATACTAAAATAATAAGTTTCAGTAGAAAAAGACACAAAAAAGGTACATCAAATTAATATTTTTTTGCAGAAAAGGGCGCGCAAACTAAGGTAAAATCCCTTGATTGATGTGGGATCAGATTTTTGTCTCCCCAAACTGAACCTAGTTGTATTCCATCCACCAAATCTGATTTGTTTCCTCAAAACTTCCACCATGTCAAGTCATCCCATGTGAAGAAAGAAGAAAAGGACCAAAATTTGCATCATTATGTTCCCTAACTTTTTCCTATATAAACCAACCCAAACACCCCTTTCTCCTCTAAACATTTTCGTCCAAGAGAGGTGAGGGACCAAACTTTCATAGTTCTTGAGTTTTCATTTAAGTTTGAGAGAGAAAGGAAGGAAAAAGAAGGAGAAAAATAATAAGGAACCAAGGAGAGGTGCTTTTTTAAATGCTAAGTCCTTCCATCCTACCATCTTTTGAGCCCTCAAATAAGTAAAAAATCTCTAAATCTTATGTCTAATATCACTCAAAATATTTCTCAACTCATCTCTTTAAAAACTTTAAAAATTGAAAATCGAAAACAATCGAAAATGTGTCATAGTTGAGAAATAGCGGCTGATATGTTCTTGAATGATATGAGATATGTTTGTATGTTTTTATTTTTGAATTTGATGACTTAAAAATGTGCTGGAGCCTTGATATTCATGTCTAAAACACAAGCATGCGAAGAAATGGAATAGAACCTTGACATATCATAAATAGGAGACTTGAACATAAAGGGACTCGATTTTTTAGAACTTTGATGTTTCTGCCTTGAATTTTGGAACCCCATAACTCAACATAGAAAATTAATCTAAGCATGTTCATTATGTCCAGATTTATATTTTTGTGTTATCTTTCTTCCAAAGTTGGTTTCAACTCATTTGAGTAAGTATAACGCGAGATATTACAATTTTACTAAAATGTGCCATTTTTCGACTAGTCGACAATACTAACCTACAAACCCTAGTTTACAATGAGATACGAGCCTTATCCAAAACATACAAGGTGTAGACAACATGTATATCTAACAACCCACCAAACATGAGTACAAAATATTGAGTTTTGATAAGTCAAAACCCCTTTAAAACTATTTGTTGTGCTTCAGCCCTCAAAGACTCCTCTGTCACATATTTTTGTGTAGC
>JAULJZ010155761.1:0-18279 GCA_032270985.1 Heliamphora pulchella | reverse complement strand
ATAAGTCAAAACCCCTTTAAAACTATTTGTTGTGCTTCAGCCCTCAAAGACTCCTCTGTCACATATTTTTGTGTAGCTCAAAACCCCTATTTTTAATGACATACTCCAAATGTGGTCTACATGAACATTGTAGCTAACATATTTAACTAATTTTGTTCTAAAAATTAGACCTAGATGCTTCAGGAAGGTCCCTCAAAACTGTTTCAAACTCTCTGTCTAAAGGCTCTGCTGAGTCTTGGCGGCTGACAGAACCTATTTTATAAAATGGCCAAAACCTCTAACTTGTTCCGAATAACTACATTTAGCACTAAACATGACATGTGTAGGGGACATGTTAAACTAGAACATATCCAAAAATGGGCTCGTTCGGACTTGATTTGTTACCCCAAAACCATGACCAACAGAGGCATATTTTCGGTAAAATTTTGAGAAATGTGCTGAACGGTTTTTGCTTAGGATGTTTTATTCACCCTTTTGTCTTATGTTTTGGTCTTAGTGATAAACATAAGAGTTGTAGAAAATATTTTTATCTAAATGGTGTTTAAAAATCATAACTTGATTCCAAGTTTAGATGCTCCAAAACCTTGTCGACCCTTTTAATTTAATACTCGAATTTGGCCTTTAAGGTTGCTATGTGTATGTTTGAGTACCTCTTGTCGTGAGACCTGAGTTTGTGTTTTGATTGACTTGAATTAGTTAATTAGTGTTTTTAAGTGAATGTATGATTATTATAACTTATGCCATCAAGTTTGAATTGTATCTTGAGCGTTGAACTTTGCCATGCTAGTTGACACCATGCTATTGTTAAGTTATACTTTAGAATATAAGTTGTTATACCATGAGTATTGTAATTGTGGCACTAGAGACATCTTGTGGGTTACCCCTTGTGTATCTTTGAGTTGTATCTTGATATGGTTAACGTGGGGGAAGGTCGACCTTTTTATCTTAATTAGTGAGTCCTCGTTAATGGGGGTGTTGACAATGGGCCATATACGTCCTGAGCCGTGTTACATCCTGAGCCGTATCATGTTTTGAGCCAAACGCCTGCTATACGCCGTGTGATCGAGAACGTTGACGTACAGGAACCTAACGTACGGGAACGTAATGGTTCTATTTAGATTATTGTATTAGCTTATTGACTTTGGGTCATATATGTCCTGAGCTGTACTACGTCCTGTGCTGTATCATGTCTTGAGCCGAATGCCTGCTATACGCTGCGTGATCGGGAACGCTGACGTACGGGAACCTAACATACGGGAAGATAATGGTGCCATTCGAATTATGGTATTTTACATGTTAACTTTTAGCTGTGTTACGTCCTGAGCCGTGTTACGTCCTGAGCCATGTTACGTCCTGAGCTGTATCATGTCTTGAGCTAAACGCCTGCTATACGCCGCGTGATTGGGAACGCTGACGTACGGGAACCTAATCTATGGGAACGTAATGATGCCATTCGAATTATTGTGTTGGGTGTGAATGACTTTGGCCCATGTACGCCTTGAGCCGTATAACGTCCTTAGCCGTATCATATCTTGAACTAAACGCTTGTTATACGCCGCGTGATCGGGAACGCTGACGTACAGGAACCTAACGTACGGGAATGTAATGGTACCACTCAAAATTTGATTGGTTGATTTATAATCGGGTTGGACAAATGCATTTGCATTGTAGTTTTCATTACCTGCATAATTTGTTGTTTAACACTTATCTGTCTACTGTATTTATATCTTTGCCCGTTTCCTTGATTTGTAAATGCTTCAAGTGTTGTATGAAATGCGTTGTGGTGATATTTTGTTGTGAGAATGATTAGAAGGTTTAGAGTGTTTTCTTCTTGGTTTTGACTCACGGCATTCATGCCACAGGTGAGGTTGAGGAGTTCTTTGCGAAAGCCTCCCCTGAAGAAGAAGACGGAATTGAAGAACAGGATGAATGGGAAGAGCCAGCGGACCCCGACTATGCTTGCCGAATATTTGAATCTTCACCTTTTATTCTTTTGATCAGTTTTCTCGTGCTTATTGTAATTTTTAAAATTTCTTGGTAAAAATGTAAACGCTATGTACCTTTTAATCAGTTCAAAACACTTAAAGATGTAATATTTATGATATGTAAATATGAATGAATAGCTAGAATATCCCTTTACTTATATTTATGTATGCCCCGACGTGCCCGGAGAATGGGGTGTCACAAGAAAAGGTATGGAGTGGTAAAGATATAAAACTTGCACATTTAAAAGTCTTTGGTTGTGTTGCATATGTTCACATCAGTGATCAGGTCAGAAGTAAGCTGGACCCCAAATCATAGAAATGCACTCTCATTGGATACGGCGAAGATGAGTTTGGTTACCACCTATAGAATGACTAAAATAAGAAAATTATCAGAAGCAGAGACGTCGTGTTCAGTGAAAAGGCAATGTAGAAAGACGCAACACCTATAAGTAATTCAGCACAGAATGGCCTAGTATAGGCAGAGTTGGATGATCCTACAGACTGCAGTGTGACTCAATAGACATATCAGAATTCACCAGTAGAGGAACCTATCACAGAGACTCACACTAATGCACCGCAGCCTCCAACTCCACCTCTAGAACCTGTACTAAGGAGGTTTTCTTGACCACATGTACCAAACAGGAGGTATATGAATTACTTGTTACTAACTTAAGCAGGTGAACCCGAATGCTATGAGGAGGCATGTGAGGTAGAAGATGCTAGCAAGTGGGAACTTACTATGAAAGATGAAATAAAATTCCTCACGCCAACAAAACTTGGGAGCTAGCTAAGTTACCTAAGGGAAAATAAACTCTTCAGAACAAATGGGTGTACCGCATAAAAGAAGAGCATGATGGTGTAAAAAGATATAAAGCACGACTTGTGGTCAAAGGCTTCCAGTAGATAAAAAGTATTGATTACTCAAAAAAATTTTCACCGGTTGTGAAACACACTACCATTCGGTTAGTGTTAAGTATTGTCGCAACAGAAAATTTACACCTCGAGCAGTTAGATGTAAAAACTGCTTTCCTCTATGGTGATTTGGAGGAAAAGATATACATGTGCCAACCTGAAGGCTTTGTAGAAAAAGGCAAAGAAAAGATGGTCTGTAGATTGAAGAAGAGTCCGTATGGTCTAAAACAGGCTCCAAGATAGTGGTACAAGAAATTTGACTGTTTCATGCAAAAGAATAACTATGAAAAGTGAAATGTTGATCATTGTTGTTATATCAAGAGGTACAAGTCAAGTTATATAATTCTTTTGCTATATGTTGATGACACGCTAGTTGAAAAACCAGACATGGACAAAATTAGAAGATTAAAAGTTCATCTCTCCACTGAATTTGAGATGAAAGACTTGGGTCCAGCAAAGCAAATTCTTGGAATGAGAATCACCAGAGACAGAAAGGAGGAAACTTTGCAGTTGTCACAATTTGAGTACATTAGGAGAGTTCTCAAAAGATTCAACATGGGTGATGCTAAGGTAGTTAGCACATCATTATCTAGTCCTTTCAAATTGTCCAAGACACAATCCCCTAAATAAGAAGAAGATAAGCGAGCGATGGCCACCGTTCCATACGCCTAAGCTATTGGAAGTCTGATGTACGCCATGGTTTGTACGAGACCAAATCTTGGTTATGCAGTGGGAATTAGTAGCAGATTCATGCCAAATCGAGGAAAAGCTCATTGAGAAGCGGTCAAATAGTTATTGAGATATCTCTGAGGTACACTAAATAAATGTTTGTGTTTTGGTAAAAGTAATCTAACTTTGCAAAGATATGTAGATACAGATTTTGCTGGTGAAATAGATCATAGAAGAAGCACTACTAGACATGTCTCCACAGTTGGTGCTACTACAATTAGTTGGATATCGTAGATATAGAAGATAGTTGCACTATTTACTACAGAGGCAGAGTATGTGGCCATGACAGAAGCCAACAAGGAGATAATTTGGCTATAGGGTTTGTTGGTAGAGTTGGGTTTCAAGAAGTGAAAGAACATTCTGCACAATGACAGACAGAGCGCCATACACCTGGCGAAGAACTCAGCATTTCATTCAACGACAAAGCATATCGAACTTCACTATCACTTCATCAAATCTCTTTTGGAAGAAGGGGTGCTAGCAGTTGAGAAGATCTAAGGCATTAAAAACCCCGCCGACATGTTAACGAAGATAGCGACTTCAGAGAAGTTGAAGCTATGCTCAGATTCAGTGGGTCTCCTAAATCCACTAAAACTATCTAGAAGATGATCATTGTTGGGCACCCCAGCAAGGGAGTCAAACACTCCTACCAGAGGTGTGGTCGCCTATAGTATAGGGCGAGTTCACAGTAGTGCAACACCAGATCAGTAGACACTTGTTTGCCACCACATTGTTTGGAGGGGGTGATTTGTTGGGCCACCCATGTGGTGGGTAATAAATGAAAATGAGAAAAAGTCAATAAAAGGGGAGGCATAGAAATTGAATGCCCGCATGCTCAACTTTGGCGCAGAAAATCAGCCGCCTAAAGATCTAAAGATGATCCTAAAATTAATGGCTTGTCTCTTCCTCCTTCCTATACATATGTGTTTTATTTTTTGTGCTTGTGTTTTCTAGACCTCTCTTACCCCCTAACAATATATGTATTTATAGGCAGAGAGAGAACGAGCAGACCTGGAAGAGGTTGAAGAGTGCAGTAGCAGAGGCGAGGCAATCAACGGAGGGAGAAGCAATAACGGCGACCTGATAAGCAAGAGCTTTGACAAAGGCTCAGGCCAAACGTCATCACTGGTGCGGCGGCGAGAAGATGACGATCCTTCAAAATCACGGCTTCCTCCTCTTGCTATTCCTCCATTGCTATTTTCACCATCTCTTCCATCACTATCTTGTGATGAGGAAGAGGATGATGGCAGCGGCGAGGGGCAACCGCGGCAACTTCCTTCGATTCCTTGTTCTCGCTCTGGTGCACAGCAATGGCTTTCTCAAAGGCTTTCTCTTCTTCTCTGCTCCAATCTAAAGAAGAAGACGAAGACGAAGCTAAACCATAAACTGACATGGCGATTTCTTGATTCATCAGTTGAATTTGATGCGTTTTTTAAGATTCAAAGAAGTTAGGGGTTGGGGTTGATTTGTGTTTTGTGGCGAGAGAGAGAGAGAGGTTACCAAGGGTGGAGCAGATTTGGGAATAAGGGCATATTTGTTCAAATTATTAATAAATTTTAAAACCATGACCTAATGAAATATTGAAAAAGTAATTAGGACTAAGCACAAAACAAGTCCCGTAAATAGGACCTTTATATTAATTTTTCCAATAATAAATAAAATTTAATAAACTACAAAGTTATCATAGAATTACTCAATTTGCAATACGTGAAAGTTGAAATATAACCTCTTAGAATTATTGTATTAATTTAAACTTCTTTGATCCCATGTGATTGCACGTTGCATGTAAGTAGCAAGTAGCAAGTAGCAAGTAGCAAGTAGCAAGTGAAGGCTAAAATGGTCCAAGGGGGTGGTTGGAGGCGATGGTCGAAGGTGGTGGCTAGAAGTGATGGTTGGAGGTGCTGGAGAAAAAACAAATAGAATGAAAATTTGTTTACAAAACAAATGAAAACACATATTTTTTGTTTTATTTTTAAATTTCTGTAAAATATAAACAAAAATATGTTTGATAATTATTTTTATTTTCAAAAAAACATAAATAGTTATCAAAATTTACTAAATCATTGTAAACAGAAAAAATATTCTTTTACTTATTTTGTAAACAAATTTTTATTCCCCCACCGCCTCTAAACACCACTTCAAATCACTTTATTCGACCACCAGCTTCAACTATCACATTCAACCACTCTCTCAGTACACCGTCTCTGGCCACCATCTCCGACCATCATATCTGGCCACCACCTATGCCACCACATACAGTCACTGCTTTCAATCATAATTTTCAACTACTATCACTACTCCTTATCATTACCGACTAATACATCTAATCACCATCTCCGACCACCACCTTTGGTTATCACTTTGGACCTCTACATTCGTCTACAACTTTCGACCATCACTTTTCAAACATTTACGTGTCAAACATATTTTTGATTTTGTTTTTTGTTTTTTTTTATAAAAATAAACAAAAATACATTTTTTGTTTATTACAAATGAAAAACAAAAAATTATAAATATTACCAAATAAAACTCAATAATATGAATTCAATAATAATTATTTAAAAATATGTGAACCCTACTACCACTACAAGAAAAAGCATCAACAGCGACGAATATAATCATCGCTAAAAACACACATTCCGTCGCCAAAAACCTTTTGCGACGATTTTAATTTCGTCGCAAACTTGTCGCGGAACCCTGGGAAGCTCTACCGCGACGATTTGGTGTCGTCGCTGAAAGACGAACCTTTACCGACGAGTGAATCGTCGGTAATCACCTACCTTCGCCTACTAAGGCATTCGTCGCTAATGGTAATTATCCGCGACAAGCCAAATTCGTCGGCAATGATGTCTCTTCGCCAACAAGGCCAGTCGTCGCTAATGGTAACAATCAACGATAAGGCATTTTCGTCGCCAATGACCTATTTTTAGATACAGAACATCCGTCGCTGATGCTTTTAATTCGTCGGTAATGGCCACATTTGCCAACGAAGCATACGTCGCTATAAAGTCACTAAAAGCACAATGTCTTCAGCGACAAAAATCATTTTTGTTGCAAAGGCAAACCAGAAACAAAACTCCCATAATTGGACTATAATACTTTTTTCGCTAATCATACACAAAAAACCTGTATAACGCAATAATAATCACCACCAAATGCATTCTCATCAATTCAATTCACCAAAAATTTAATAATAATAATAATGTAATTCAAAATATAACCGAATAAAATAACAAGTTCCAAACATTCATCAACCGTTCAAAACATATCCGAATAAAAATAACAAGTTTCAAACATTCAACCATTGAAAACATATCCGAATAAAATGATATAAATTACAAAATAGTTCATCAATTCCTCAATCCCAATAGCATGATTATAACTTCAAAAGCACAATAGAATCCCCGATCCGTATCTGTCTTAAGAAAAGAAAAAAAACATGAAGATATCATATCAACGATCCCAATCAACCAAACTCATTCAACCAAATATGAATACAAGAATACGTAATATTATATGCTCTGCTTGGATGAAATCAATTAATGAAAACTACAAGAGATGAAAACTTAAAAAAACTTCAAAAAAAAATTACCAATCAAAGGAGCAGTGGCTTGAGGGCAGAGGGCGGCGGCTTGAGGTGCAAGGGGCGGCGGCTTGAGGTGCAATGGGCAGCGGCGGTGGCTTAAGAAGCAGGGGGCGACGGCGATGACTTCAAGCATAGGCGGCGTAGGCGGCGAAAGCAACGGCTTGAGGCGTAGGCGTCGATGGCCGTGGTAGCGTGGCTTGAGGCGCAGGCGGCAATGGCAGAGAACTAGTAGTGCGTGACGGCGAAGGGGAAGTTCAAGCGACGACGGGAGATACAGATTAGAGATGCTTGGGTTTGTGGCGCGCAAAGGTTGGGAGGCAGATTAATTAGATGAGGGTTTGTGGCGCGCAAAGCTTAGGAGGCAGAGATTAGATAAGGGTTTCCACGACGTAATGTGTTATCGACAAACAAAATCTCAGCTTCCTCGATGAGCAGTGTTGTCGGCATATCAGAAGTCCCCAAGTGCGCAAAGCTAATTGTGTTGGCGCCAAAACCTCAGTCCTTTGACGATGAATAACTATTATCGCGCAAGGGTGTTTTGATCTTCAAGAGCAACCGCGACGACAGTACTTTGTCGTGCAAAGATGTTTAGAACTCCAACAAATTCTCTTAGATTTGGCGCGAGTGTTGGAGCGAAATCTTAACACCTTCAGCGACGAAAGTTGTAAGTTGTCGCGCAAAAACATTCCTTTGCCAACGAGAATGGGTCGTCGCGGAACATCGGCAACCCTATGATGACAACATTGGGGTGCTTGTCGGCGAAGGTTGAATTTCAGCGACAAAATTTTGTCTTCGTTGGGAAAAGGCATCGCGGTTGATGCTTTTTCTTGTAGTGTACAAATGTGGGATGACTAATCTACGAAGACAAAATCTAATGCATGGCCCTCCACAGCCAATTTGCCCTTTAGTTTGACAAAACAAAACATGCCAATGATTCGTTAAATACGAGTTAGTTTGATTTAAATTTGAATGAGTAAAACAAAAAAGAAAAGAATTCATCAAATGTGAAGATTCTTGAAATTTGAAAGTTCAACGCAACAATTTCTTAATCTGAAAACTATATTTAACATTAATAAAATATATCATGAATTCATGAAACAATTTTTGTTTTTGCTGTGCTGTGGGTGGATAGTTAAAGACTTCTTGTAGGTGTGTATGTTTTTTTTTCCTTATGATTAAAATGCATTTTTTATTTGTGTATAAACTTAAAAAATGTAAGAAAGAAAAAGAAAAAAAGTACAAATTGGCAACCCGGCCCATAAAGTTTTTTTTAAAGTCATCATTCAAAATAAAAGAAAAGGTTAATTAATTATTAGTCCTATTTGAAAGATTTCAAAAAGATTTAGTCCCATTGCTAAGTTTTTTTAAGCTATGGTTCTAATTTTTAAATACCATTTTAAAATATACCAAATATACTATTTATTGCAAAAACCCTAGCGAGTTCGCTCATTCAAAAAACCCTTGCCGTCTCCTGTCGTCAACCATCGATGTCGACCGCTGTCTCTTGCAGCCTTCACATCACCGTCGACCACCACTATTTCCATCTTCGAAATCTCATTTTGAAGCTTTCGTTAGTGATCCTTCGTGGAGAGAGCAAGGTGACATAGTAGCGACAATCCAATAAGGTGCGACGAAGTGTCGACGATAAGGACAGTGGAGAACATCCACGACCTTGTGATTGTCAAGAAAGGGGAAGGGACGATGTCGGAGTTGACGACGAGGCTTCTGGAGTGGAACTAGTGCCTAGAGCTAGGGGTGATTAGGGATCTATTGGTGTTGGTGAATTTCGTTACGGTGGTGCCGGGGCAAGGTCGAAGAATGAAGGGATTGGGACGCCAAACACGGCGAGAGAAGAAGGAGTCAATGGCGCCGGCGCTGAAGAAAAAGAAGGAAGTGTTGATAGTGCTAGTTGACGATCGGTGTACCGGAGTGAAGAACGATTGATATTTTCTCTGTTCATAGTAAATTTAACCGAGAAATTTCTCAGTACAAGATTTTTTTTTTGTCAAAAATAAGGAAATGATTAAGATTTTTCTCTTTTAACTGGGAATCTTCTCTGTTAATTGTGTATTTTACTGAGAATTTAATTGTGAATTTTATTAAAATATATTTTTTTCAAAAAATGAGAGATCGATTGTTACACGAGAAATTTTTTAATTTTTCAATTTCTATTTCTATTGAAACAAAGAAATATCTCAGTTGAAAAAAGTAAAAATTTATTAGTTGTTTTGTGTTCAAATGGGTTTTATGGACATATTAGGTATAGTAATATAAAATGGGACCTAATGTAAAAAAAAATAGAATGAGACTAATCATTCTACAAATCTTATATATAGGACCCCTATTTAAAAACTACAAAAAGAAACTATGTACGAACTATCATTGGTACTTAAACCACTGCGTTGCATAAATCAAATTAAATCAAACTAAGCCTTTGTCACAATTAATTAGGGTCGACTGTATAAATTAGTTCATATCTTTTCTTAATACAACATCTCACATCAATTTAGATTTATATCTCGTTTAGTCTTTTTATTACCCAAGATGTTATTACTTTTCTTTACTGTTGCGTCAACTGTCTTCGTTGTACGTATCCAAACCACCTTAATCGATTTTCCCCTAACTTATCCTCAGTTGGTGTGACTTCTACTATTTTACAAATCTTTTCATTCTTGATTTTTTTAGACTTACCACACATCCACCTTAACATAAAATAGGTAATTTTTTTGACACCTAAAATGTATTGAAGTGCACATTTTTTATTTGGAAACTTAATGGTATTTCCTTCTAAATCCCCAACAACATTAATTTTTATTTTTTTATTTCTCGCAACCTTCAGTCGTCGTCAGTTGCCACTTCTCAAGCTTCCATCACTATTCCTCTACTTTTTTGCTCCTCTCTCGTCTTTTCTGGCCTCCCTCGTTGCTTGCCTTCTTTTCCTACAGTTGGTGCTCTTACCCCTCTTATCTCTCCTTTTATAATCATCACCCCAGGTCTATTCTCTATTGGGTAGGTTTTCCCCATCTGTCGTGATCAAATTAGGAAAAAAAAATTAGAAAGAAATTTTATTAAAAACAAAATAAATAAGAAAGAAAAAACTTTAGGAAGTATTGGTGTTTTAGGAATTCTATTGTTTTGGCAATAGTCTTTTGGAAGCTACCTCTATAAATCCATTAGATTCGGAGGGAGGCATCGAAACAATTCAAATCCTTTCAACAAGAAAAGAGAATTTCACAACCCATAAATCCCCTAGAGGGGAAGAGTTATGCAGTTATGGTGGAGGAGAAAATAGCCCACTTTTTTTTTTCTTAGAGTGGATGGTAAACAAGGCTCAATCGTTGTGAAATTCCAATAGTATACTCTTGGCATTTGGTTCTTGTTATTTATCGGTATCAATCGTTAACCGGTGATACATAAACTGTATTTAATTATTTGGTTCAAATCTACCTTATGGTAAATACTAGCCCAATAAATATCATTCTTGGTTTTGTTATTCTCTGATTATGCCTAGAGAGTAAAGTGATGTAAACTCATTAATTGACATAGTAGAAAATTGGGATTGAATTTTGGTCCCTAATTTTTACTTTTAAAGGTTTTTTATCGTAAAAATCATATTTCTTGTAATTTTGATTTTTGCCAATATTATGTTATTCTTGTTGATCCTCTTTAATCACACACAAAGGAGAAAAATTTATTTATTCCATTACACATATAACTAATTTATCTCAACAGTGATAATAGAGCTTGATCAGATAGGTTTGATTTTATTTAGTTCTTTTATGCCTGTTTAAAATGAAAGAATCATATAGTGTGATAATTAAATTGAATTCATAAACTACTCAATATGAAAATCACGGATGAAAGATGTCTTTTATACTAGGGACTTATGCCCACTTATTGAAAGCAATAGCAAGAAGTAAGGAAAGACAAGTAATGATGAGTGAAATGTTATGAATGGGAAATAGGTCACCAAAATCCTTTCTTAGATGGTTCAGAGTATCTTCCACCATGTGGCTCAATAAATCAATGCACATGTATTGCGAAAGAAGCTGAAATTAATATACGAGAGGAAGACTGTCTACAATAAAGCATATTTGTTAAGATGGATAGTGAATCTTAAATATAAAGACAATCAATATTGATCAATTAATTTTCATTAATTGATCAATTAGTTAACTACAATGAGGCTGATTTTGGATAATGAACTATAGGTCCTACTTCTATTATGTTCCTTTCCAAATTGGGAGACACTAGTAGTTACAATCATTAACTTGACACCTAACGACGAAATCACCATTTATATGGTGAAGGACAGCATGTTCAATGAAGATGCTAGATAAAAAGAGTAAGGGATTACAGCCAAGTCACATGCCTTGGTCATAGACAAGAAGGGGAAGGATACAAACAAAAACTTCTCTAATGGCAACAAGTCAAGAAGAAAGTTGAGATAGAAATCTCTATCCAAGAAAGAGATTTGATGCTATTATTGTGGCAAGATCGGGAACATAAAAAATGAGTGTAGAAAGCTAAAAAGGGACCTGAAACATGGCAACGTTAACGGCAAGAAAAAATAAAAGACACAGTTGCCGCAACTTCAGATGAATGGGAGATCGTTCATGTTTGTGATGACAAGGTCATTGGGATCATTAGGCAGAACTCCAATTGGGTGATTAATTCTGGTACCTCCTTTCATGTCACTGCACATAAGGAGTACTTTCTGACTTATACACATGTTGATTTTGACTACGCCAAAATGGGTAATAAAGGTATGTCCAATATAATGGAAATGTGAGATGTCAGTCTAGAAATTACTATAGGCTGCAGGCTAGTGCTTAAGGATGTCAAACACATGATAGATATCTGCTTCAACCTCATATTCACCGGTAAACTAGATGATGAAGGTTTCAAAAACCACTTCAAGGATGGAAAGTGAAAACTCTACAAAGGGTCCCTAATTGGGAGGATCATCTATCATTGGCAGAGTTTGCATACAACAACAGCTATCAGTTCGGTATTGGGATGGCACCGTATGAGGCTCTGTATGGTAGGCCGTGTAGATCGTCGATGTGTTGGACAGAGGTGGGTGAGACCACTGTTTTGGGACCCGACTTGGTACAGGTGACTACCGAGAAGATTGTAGTGATTCGTCAGCGTCTGGTGACAGCTCAGAGCCGCCAGAAGAGTTATGCAGATTAGAGGAGAAGACCTTTGGAGTTTACAGTGGGGGAATCACGTATTTCTGAAGGTCTCGCCACGCAGAGGCTTGATGAGGTTTGGTCGTAGCGGGAAGGTATCACCACGTTTTATTGGGCCATTCAAGATCCTAGAAAGGATTGGCGTGGTAGCATACCGCCTGGGCTTACCACCTCAGTCAGCATCGGTGCATAACGTCTTTCACGTTTCTATGCTTCGGAGGTATGAGCCTAATCCTTCACATGTTGTGGAATGGGCTGAGTGGCGGGTTGACGAGGATATCACATATGAGGAGTGTCCAGTGAAGATTCTAGATACGAAGGAGCAAGTGTTACGGGAGAGAACGATTGCTTATGTCAAAGTTCAGTGGCTTCATCACGGGGTTACGGAAGCGACTTGGGAGCTTGAGTCTGGGATTTGTGCGTGATACCCAGAATTGTTTACCTCGTGGCCCTGTAGTGAATTTCGGGGATAAAATTCCTTAAGGGGGGAGAGTTGTGAGACCCTGTACCGTTTCTTTTTTGATATATATGCATATTCGGTGTTTTTCAACACATTTAGGCATTTTCGCTTTAATATGCTTATATGCGTTTTGATGCATGTTTTAGTTTAAATAAGCATGCGGGGTTTGTCCCGGGAGCTGCTGGGAGTTATGGTGCGAATTTTAAAAATTTTAAAAAAGGGAATAATTACACTTACCTCCCTTGAGGTTTAAGCTTATTACAGGAACCTCCCATGTGGTCTCTGAAATTACACTAACCCCCATGAGGTTTAATTTTTTACATCAATTGCACCAACCTATTAAAATTTTCGTTGAAATTTAACGAAAGTCATCCCTCCCACCCCAAAACCACGCTTCAAACCACATTTTCTCCCCCAAAACCACCCTTTCCACCCCAAATTTCAACGGAATGGTAGTTTTGGAAAGGGTGATTTTGGAGGAAAATGTGATTTGAAGGGTGGTTTTGGGGTGGGAGGGGCAGTTTCTGTTAAATTTTAACGAAAATTTTAATAGTTGGGTGCAGTTGATATTAAAAATTAAATCTCATGGGAGGTTAGTGTAATTTCAGAGACCACAAGGGAGGTCCCTATAATAAGCTTAAACCTCAGGGGAGGTAAGTGTAATTATCCCAAAAAAAGATATTTTGGAGGTCTATAAATATCAAGAGTTAGATATTTTCAAAACTAAACTCCTAAGTTTCCTCCAGTTTTCTCTCTGCCTTCTCTCTAACTTCTCGGAGGTACCGGGCCTGGTTTTTGATGATCTAACAGTCGATCCTTGTTGTTGGCATCATGGTCTATGCATCCATCCGGATGAAATTTTATTTTGACGAAACTCGATTTTACACGTGGATTGAGGCATCGAGTTTTGACTCACCGAGGAAGGACTCTAGACTGTATAACTGTTTTAGGGTGATATATGTAATCTTGTGCTGTTTCACCGTTTAAAAACGCAAGAAAGGTATTTATGTTTTAAATTCGATTTTGGGTTCAAAACTATTTTTTGGCGTTTCGGTGGATGAAAATGTGTTTCGAGAGTTTCCTTTCGAGGTTTTGGTGTAAAGCTTGGGCGTGTTGATGTCTGAGGGTATTTGATGGGTGTTTGGAGGTTTGATTTGAGGTTTGGAAGCAAAACCATAGCTTAAAAACGTTTTCGGGGCAAGATCAGTCGACTGAAGACTGGCTAGGCGATCACAACTCACACTATTTGAGGAGACGCTCGCGGGTGGACATTACGATTAGGCTTATCGTTCATTTATTTAGTTTTCTCTTCTCTTCCTTTTCTTTTCTTTCTTACTATAAGTTCACCTATCTAAGTTAAGCATGTATATTGTCTTAGGATGTAAAGTATAATGAAATCATAAAAAAAATGTAGAAATACATGTGATTTGGTGAAAAACAGCATGTTAAATACGTTATGTCAAAAATGAAACAACATATTTCCTTTACATTTGCATCCGTTCACACACTACACACTGTGAGATTCATTCTGTTGACTTTGATTATCATGGCCGTGACCTATCTTTGTTTGCTTGTAATGGCTACAACCTTTTGCTGCCATGGTTGTGATGTAATATTCTTTGTTTGCGACGGCCGCGACTTTTAGTTGCCATGGCTATGATCTCTAGATTGTATTTTATAACGGTTACAACTTCTGGTTGCTATGACTGTAAGTTTTTTGTTTATCCAGTACTGGAAATCATGTCCTAAAATCATTTCTAGCCTCTGTTTGATCTTATATGCAATATGATAAGAGCAGAAATTGTATAGCATGTCCCTTGAGATTTTATCTTCTCCATTTTATATGATTATTAGTTCCTTTTTGCACGTTTTTATTTTTCTTTTATCCAAAACAATAAATGCAGCAGGTTTAGATACAAAAATTATATTGCATGGCCCATAGGATCTCCCTCTCCCCTTTAAATAGGATTTTTGTTTTCTTATTTGCTTTTATATGGACTATTTTTAATTTTCCGTTCTGTATATGTTACTTTTGAAAAATTATTGACACGAATCAAAATATGATAAAGTAGAGACCAATCTAACGATTTAGGCGAAAAGACTACTTAACACCTTCCCTTCTCTTACCCTAGCCCTCGAACTCTCCTTTTCAATGGTTACGCAGACCTATGACTTATTTTTGTTTTTTTTTTTCTCAAAAATCAAGTGGCGACTTTATTTTTCATGTGTTTAGTTATCCTGCTTATTTTTGTTTTAAAAGGGAAAGTCATTATTATTTTTCTTTTTCTAAAAAAAGACTGATATTCAAACTCATATTTTGCAAACAAAAAAGAGGTACAATAAAACCAAACCAAAGTGCCACAACGATCTAAACAACAAAATTGAGTATGTATGGTTCAAAATCAAATGAGAGAGTTTCAAGTAGAAAAACTCAAAGTCAATGGTTGAAGTCAAAGGTTAATAACTACAAGTTGAAAGTTGAAAGGTCAAAGCAGGGGTGTGCCGATCACATTCTGGGCTCGTAGACTCGACACCATGAGGTCCAAAAGAGAGAATATGTGTATATGGCCCAAAGTTCAAGGAATTTAATGAAAATGTCCAAAGATTATAAAAAAGGATTCCCATAGAAATCAGATTAAAGTGAAGAAAAAAATCTCAAAGAAAATTAGCATACATTCACTATTTTGGCTATATCTGTCTCTACAAAAGGAAGTTTAACATGAAACTAGATATCACACTCCGCTCCCACAAGGTACTTGACCTATGCAGTAGGGTATATGCAGTAGGGTATAATCCTGCCACATCTCAACGACCTCAAGAAAAGATAAGGTTTAAAACTATTAAGAAACAAAAATCTTCGTACTAATCTATTTTAAAACCAACGTATCCTTTGAACAAAAATTCATAGTTCTCAACACAACTCTTTCATAGGTATCAACCATATAAAAGATACACGACAAAAACAACATCTGACTTCGACTTTAAATTTATAAGACGACGTCTATGGTGGACCAACCTCTACTCATTCATGTTATCCGCAACCACAAATGTTACAAGAGAGTGCACTTAACATTATAATGAACATAAAGAAAATAAAACAATTACTTCAAGAGCACACACTAAGACATCAAAAAAAAGATTGTCCATCATACTTAACAAAAAGGACGTGAAAATACTGCATTCATTTTATCACAAGAAAAACTCATAAGTTATAGATAACTTCCTTATTCCTAAAAAATATAAACAAGGCATTGCAACAACTACCCAAATTACTTTAACATTGTGATATCAAAGCCTAACAACCACCGTACTTTGTCATTACTCTCAATAATGCTTAATAATCTCAACCCGTTTTACGTTCTCCTAACAAGACTCTGTAGTCACCACGTAAATACTTTGGAGCAGCTCAAGGAAACACATAAGAATAATTGAACTAGCTCATATAGAGAAAACACTTAATAATGATTGAACTAGCTCACACAGAGCACAACACTTAATATTGACTAAACTAGATCACACAGAACGAACAATTAAACTAGCGAACACAGAGCGAACACTTAATAATGATTGAACTAACTCACACAAGCGAGTACTTAAATTAGCTCACACAGAGTAAATAATTAATATTGATTTAACTAGCTCACACAGAGCGAACAATTAAATTAGCTCACACAAAGCAAATTACTAAACTAGCTCACATAGAGCGAACACTTAATGTTTTAGAGATAAAAACATACCTTTAGCCTTATTCATCTATTACACACATCTTCTTTTCAACGATTTAATTAGTACTTTTGAATTACCAACACACTTGACATGTAAAATTCTCATGCCATCATTCAACAACTCATGATTCAAAATAGGAATATAGAACATTTTAGAACATATTTCACACAATCATTGTTTAAGATAATAACTAAGTACTCTCACCTTATCTTATGTGTGCAACACCAAGTCTTCACCAACGGGCCAAGACTCAAACCATGGGCGTCGAAACCCTCATGCCTTGCAAGTAACCACAAAAATTTGTAAATGTAGAACACTTCCCCTTAGGATTGTAATGTACTAAGAAGATTTGAGTTTTTGAACATTTTACGGTTTAAAGACCATGATTATACTTCTTTTTAAAACTAAGGGCCACTAACATATATTCAAGCCTTAATTTGCTTAAGGAATTAACTTGATCATATTTAACACTTTCTTTTAAAAATTCAGTAATTAAATTACAACTTGCAGCAAGCTTTTGTGGTACTTAGACCTTAAATTAGGTTATGATTTTTTTATCACAATATAGATTAAAATATCCTTAATAAATTTGATGAAGAACACTTAGGCTAAAACCCATAAAATTTAGGTGATATGGCCTTCACAAAACAAAATGCTACAGCAGCTCTTAGCAAATCGTTGCGAGCAAAGCTCACAGAAGGCAATACGTTTGGGGTATCTAAACAACTTAAATTGGGCTAATTTTTGGATATGTTCTAGTTTAAGGTATCCTCTAAAATTCTTATGAAAGATGTTTAGTAGAGTTCTTAATAAAATATTTGAGATATTATCCACTTAAGAAAGTGTGTCAGGCCATCATATTCAAAACTCAAAAATGGTGAACTTTAGCAGTGAGAACAAAGAGTATAAAAATGATTTGAGGGGACAAACAAAGGCTAAAGGACCTAATTTTTTGACAACATTTTGATCAAAATCTTCTTAACATTTCACATGAAGAACAATTTTTGGATTGGTCACTAGAAATATGGATTTTGGGTTACACAAAAATGTTAGGCAGTAAAAGTTTTAAATCACTGAACATAGACAGCAGTTTGCAAAGAGGTTTTGGCAGACTAAATGTCAACAAAAATGGCTCATTTTTTGGGGATAGAGAGACAAATATGTTAGCTATAACTTTCGGGAAGAGGCTAAAACTCATTTCTCAATTTAAAATAAGGTTTTTACCTGAGGCTGATAAGAAAATGATAGGTTTTGGTAAAAACAATTTTTTAAAAGTTTTATTAGCTCAAATCAGTTCAAACTAATTTTATATGAAAGATAAGAAAAAAATCTAAATGTGCACATAAAATACAACCTCAGATTGGCTATGTAATTTGAGCCCGGCCCGGCCAGGCCAAGCCCGATGGGCTCCCGCCAAATTTTTAGGCTGGACCAGGCCGAGCTTTTTTCCTGGGGGGTCGGCCTAAGCCCTAGGAGTAAAGGGCGGGCTCGGGCTTGGGCTACGGTGTCACACCCCTAACATCCAGGTCACGCGAAAGCCCACCCAAACACCCATTTAAAAAATAGGTTTTACAGTTGGAAATCAAATATAACATTTGAAAAAAAATTTCACAGTTGAACTCTCATAAAACTGTAAACATGCATTCTCATACATGAATAAGTATATCGCCAAAAAGGTGTACAAAA
>JAULJZ010155751.1:0-20251 GCA_032270985.1 Heliamphora pulchella | reverse complement strand
CCCCCCCCCCCCCCCCCCGCCCCCCCCCCCCCCCCCCCCCCCCCCCCGCCCCCCCCCCCCCCCCCCCCAACCTCTAGCTTTAGGCCGGTACACTTAGCCAGTTCATCAAAGAGTCTTGCTATTGAGTCAGTGGCTCCTTCTACCTGCCTTTTTGATCTCGAGCGCATGCGAGAGAAGTATTTCATCCCTCCCACCATTCGCCTTAGGATTCCCAGTTCTCGGGAATGGGCCTGTTCTTTGTAGCCGAGGAGGTATGTTTGTACGAACATACGTTCTTGGTAAGTCTATGCCTACTTTTTTCTATGATTGTCTGAGGGCTCTTGTCCTTTGTTGGCCTTGCACTTGGCCAACTCTTATCAAATGTATGGCGTATACTGTTATGATGTGTCATTTTATGGGAGGAGTCAAGTACCAGTGAGGACCACCTGACAGTGGAGGAGTTCCTCCACTACTATAGGCCTAAGGAGAAATAATAAGGGTGGTTCTTCTTCCAATCTTGGTCTGAGAACCGAGCACTCATCTAATGGTGTCTGTCCTCTAATAAGTGTTGGAAGGATAAATCTTTCATTATTTCTAGAGACGGGTGGGAGTTCTAAAGCTGGGAGGAAGCTGGCCCCAATGTCCCCAGAATCCAACGAGTGTGACACGACCCCCATGTAGGCAGCATTTCAGTTGAGCACCTCAAGCCTTCTGCCCTGAGCCGATTGGAGACCGCTCGGAGTTTTCCAAACAGGTCTTTCGACTATCTGGTGACCATGAAGAAATTGAGTGCTGTTCTACTCAGCCCTCTAGTTCCTCGTAAGCTCATCGATATTCTCTCTTTCATTATTATGCACTTTTTCTTTTTTACTCTAATTATTTCTCGTTCTGGCACTTTTCATGCTTTGCTCCTTTTAGAGATGTCAAAGAAGATCGATAAGGTCTTGATGGCCAAGATTTAGGGCTCGCGCTTCCAACGACAACGAGCCCCCTACCCTGAAGAAGCCTTGGCAGAAGACAAAGGGGAAAGGGGTTCCTTCTCTTTCTCTATGGGACTTATCCACGTCTTCTGAGAAGTATGTGGTCGACTTGGACGCGGCCCCCTACAACGACCAGAGGATGCGCCCTCCCAATCGTCCCCAATTCTAGCTGTTCCTATTTCTATCCACCCATTTTCTTCCTCCTTGCCAGCAGATATTTTGAGCATCTTCGATGTTGCACAGGTTAACATACAACAATTTATTAGTGAAGATGTTGAAGCACTCACCTCTGTCGCCACCCGCCAAATTTCAGAGATTTACTCATGATTTGACTCGGGTTAGTGCCTCTTATCTCATGCCTTTTTATTGTACTTGTTTAGTTTTCTTATTATTGCCTTGTGTCTTATCACTCTTCCCTTTTGTAGGTGTGTGTGCGCCTTGTTCACCTCTCTCAGCACTGCCATCAGCGTGAGCTGGGCCTACGGGTTGGTGTTTCTCAGGTACTTGCATTGAAGCAAGAGAGGGGCAAGCATTACAAGGAGATTGATCGTGTCACGCCCCAAAACCCGATCACGCGAATTGCCTAAGAAAAACCCATTTGAGATACCGAGATCTATCAAAATCACCAAAAAGCTAAACAATTTAAAAACATAACTCAAAATTGATTTGAAACCTTTGAGAAAAGCACTTCTGAGGGTTTACCTTGAGAAAAAGAAGAACCCGAAAAGGTATGGTCACGACCCCCAAGAGCAAAGCCTTTAAAACAAAAGAAAATAAATTTTTAAAATTTGCTCGAGTGGTCCCTACAGGCTCATTGGTTTTTCACTTGAGAACAAAAAAATAGAATGTTTATCTTGACCGCCCGATAGACCACTCGAGCGATCTGTTGAGAAGTCTGGCTCTAGACCCTTTTTCAAAACCTAATTTCAACACCCAACACTTAAACCTTTTCCAACCATTTTGAAACTCTTTAAGGCAACAACCAAGCATTCTAAAACATGCTAAAACAAGGTTCAAAACTCTCATCGAGATACATAGTTTGACATTAAACATGTTACGCCCCAACACCAGGGTCATGCGAAAGCCCACCCAAACACCTTTTATAAAAATAGGGTTTACAGTTGGAAAACCATCAACTCAGAAATATGTAACATTTGGATAATGGAACCGCGCAGTTCAACTCTCATAAATAGTAATCATGCAATCTCATATATAATTAAGTATATCGCTTCAGGGCGTACAAACTCGTCTTCTGCGACAGACATCACATGTAAAAGTACTTGCATCAAAACAAGAAAAACTACGGCAAGCTCTCCATCACCACAAGCATCTAGGTCAACTCCACTTGATCACCTGAAAATTTTTTTACAGCAAAATTCCACACTGTGAGCCGAAGCCCAATAGAAATTAGACAGTAAAGCTGTAAAGCAAGCTATGCAATCATACACACATAAGCTCAACCACAGGAACTAAAAGGGTTTTTTCTAAAAAAATCATCAGTTTTCCATCCTTGAAACTATGCATATCATCCTCACAGATATCATGCCACAGTTAAGAGAAAGTAGTAATAAAACAGTATTCTCCACTCGGATCACACAGCCGAGGAGAAAGATATAAAATGTAATCCTATGTACCGACTCTGCCACATAGACAAAGGTAACAACTATAAACTCCTGCCCATTACCCTAGTCACCACTTAAAGCCTGCTCGGTAACAATAAGTTCTATACGGAGTTACGATAACGACGCCATTGACAGAGGCAACCAGCTTAATTTACGGGACTAGCCCGAAGGTACAAAGCACTTACTGCTTAATTTACAAGCCCAAAATCTGAGGGTCCGAAGCACCCACATATCGCCATTCACGGAGGCAACCGACTCAATTTACGGGCATTAACCCGAAAGTACAGAGTACCTACGCTGCGAACGTTTCTAGACTTCCACCGAGGAACAATGTAAGCCGACATCTACATACCCACTGTCACGGTACATCTATGAAAAACATAAAAAAAAAAAAAAAACTAACCATAGCTCAACTATGAAAATCTGTAAAACAGTTCTACATCGTATGTATAAAAGAGATCCAATCCATTCACATGGAGATCTGCAAGCATGTAGCAACAGATTTCGAACAAAACTGAGACTCAATCCCAAGGATTAGCTCCAAACCTCCACGAACATGTTTTTCATAAAAAGAAACACCTCGTTTTCAATTCTCCTTTTGAAAATCATGGATGTCAATACATCCGGATCATGTAGAAAATCAAGAAAAGGCGTAAAATCCACTTTTACCCAAAATCAAGGTTTGAACATGAAAAATCATAAATCATGCATTTTTTACCCAGTAAAAACACATATAATTACATATAACACCCTTTTAACACTAGTAAGTCTAGGATCCTACCTCGGAGAGCTAAAAGCTCGACGCTTCAAAATCTAACCTTGTTAGAACTAGAATCCGTCCAGATGGATACGAAGTTCACGTCGCCGACAGCAAGGATCTGTTATCCGACCGCGAAAAACTAAGCCTGGGCCCTCCCAAAAGCTAGAGAGAAGGTAGAGAAATGGAGCGAGAAGAGATATGTTTAAAAAAAATATTTTGAGGCTCAAAAAGATATTTTGTAGCCTTTATAGATTTTCGCGCCAAGGACCCACCGCTCGAGCGGACCCCTTGCCGACGTAAGCTCTGCCACACCATCGCTTGAGCACCCAATAACCGCTCGAGCGGTCACCTCACGGACCAACACTCTGCCACCAGCCCGCTCGAGCGCGCTCCCCACCCCTCGAGCGATCGTCGCTGGGAGAAAAACCGTGCAAGGCAACCAAGCCAAACCCCGCATGCATAACGCGTATAACACCTATACAAAACATGCTGTTCTATAACTAGAAACATAAGCCATACAACATAGAGATACATATATGGAAAGAAACATGTCAATATATATATATCTCAAAAAGAAACGGGTCCGAGTCTCACAAAACATAAAACCAAACGAAAATCATTGTCACAACATTAAAACCAACCAAGTGATAACTATAACATACAACCCGAAAAATAACAATCAACCCATAGTCTCTCTCATCATCAAACAACTATGCAAACATTAAAATTAAGGCATCATGGCTTATAAAACATATTTCTTCAAGTACTAAACATGGTACGAATATTACATAAACTAATAGCAAAAACGGCAGGAACAACCGTACAATAAAACTAAAGGTTTTGTCTTCCGCCTCCCTCCGGGGCTCCTCAAGATCAAGCTATATGATCTTTTTTCACCTAAAATATTTTAAATCCAAATACGTGAGCTGAAAACCAATAGGAATAGACTATTATAAATTAAAAAATTTAACATGCAATCACGGATTATACAAATAACTCCACTACACAAGTCTCAAATGGTTTTCAATACTCAAACCACAAGTTTTTATATAATTCAATAACGTCTAACAGTTTAATAAATATAAACAACACATTATTTTTTAACCTGATTTTCACAATTGTCAATGATTCATGTGTACCGACTCTGTCGCACCGGGGACAAAGGTAACAACTATAGACTCTCACCCATTAGTGTAGGTCCAAAGCATCGAATGACCCGCTTGATAATGATAAGTTCTATACGTTACTACAACAACAAACACCTCCCAATGGGGTAAATACTTCATTTACAGGCTAACCCGAAGGAGCGAAGTACCTATCTTGCGTAAGTTTTTGGACTTTTACTAAGGAGCAATTGAGGCCCACGTACACACACATTGCTACAGTACGTCTATAGAATCATTAAAAAGACACACAACACGACTATCGAAATATTTATACGCACACAGCAATGTACAAAAGTCTAGGGCACATAGTAATATTATCCATATACCCATGAAAATCAATTAACATTTTGAAAATGTTTTCCACCCTCTCCATCGGGCCGTTTAAACCATGGCTCAACCTTATGGGTTGGGTCCAAACACCAAAAACCATGTTTTTGCAACAAAATCACATTCTCTTCCGATTTTCAAAACTCATTCTTTGAAAATCACATGTATACACATCCACCAACTTTGTAATAAACCTTAAGATAATAAAACATGCTTTTATCCCAACCAAACAAGGTTTTAATACAAAAACTTAACACCCACAGCATTTTAACGCGGTAAAAATGCGTATGATTATATATAACATGCTTTTAATGCAAGAGAATCTAGAATCCTATCGGTAGAAGTTAAAACTCGAAGCTTTAACCACTAGCAAAAAATTAAAGTTGTTAAAACAAAAATCCACACGGATGAACGCGAAGCTTTTAGCAAGGAGAACACTGATCTACCTTAAAAAATTCAAGATCCAAGCTCGAAGTAAGCTAAAATCTAGAGAGAAGGTAGACGTTTTTGGTTGTGTATAGAGTAAAGCTTGTAGGAGAAGCTTTGGACCAAAGTCCTATGCCACTAACTGACTTTATAGATTTCTTGCCAGACAAACCACTCGAGCTGTTTAAAGACCAATCGAGCGGTCCTGCTAAGAAAACTTTCCCAACTTTTTTCTACGCATTTAACAGGATCGAAATTGAAATCAACATGCATATCTAAGTCAACACATGCATAAAACATATAAAAATATGTTTTTTCATAACAACTAAAATGATATATAGCACGTAGAGAACACATGTTACGAAATAGAAAGGAACCGGGTCTCATAAACCGGTTGAAGAAAGAGCTTGAAGAGAAGGATGTTCAATTGAAGAAAGTTGAAGGGAAATCATCCTTGGCTGAGAGGAGGGCTGCTGATCTGGAAGCCCAAGTCGTTACTGCAAAGTGGCTGGAAGAAGCTTCCAAAATCATGGTGCTGGAGTTGGCCACCCAACTTAGTGCAGTTGAGGGTGCGGCGACTGAAAAATTCAAGGCTTCTGATGAGTATGTGTAGCGGAGTTGGTTGAGTACTACGTCAGCGGTTTTGAAGGAATGAAGGCCTAAGCTTCAACAACATTCCCTAACTTGGATTTCTCCAAATTTCTCCCCAAGGACGAGGATGCTGGGAGTTAAAAGACTTTATTTTTTACAATTCTGTTCTCGAAGTTATAATACTCATCTCTTTTTTTTAACAAAAAAAAAATATTACTGGGTCGTGTTTGGAAACTTGTAGGGAATACTTTTGGTCAAGTGCTAGGTAGCTCCGAGCTGACCCATATGCTTAGCTGAGGTACGCTAGCAAATTTGAAACAAGTTTAAAGCCTTGGGTCAGGCTCTGGATAGTTCTGACCTGCTATGGCTGATGGAGCTGTGAGGTAACTCGTCAAAAAGGGTTAAGGCCTTGGTTAGGCTCTTGAACCTCTTTGGATCCAACCGAGCTATCAAGCAGCTCGAAAATAGGCTAAATCCTTGGTTAAGCTCTTGGAAGCTCTGACCTCTTTGGGCCAATCGAGCTATCAAGCAGCTCGAAAATAGGTTAAGGCTTTGGTCATGCTCTTGGAAGTTCTTACCTCCTTGGGCCGACCAAGTTGTCAAGAAGCTCAAAAATTGGCTAAGGCCTAGGTCAGGCTCTTGGAAGCTTTGACCTCTTTGGGTTGATCGAGCTATCAAATAGCTTAAAAATAGGCTAAGGCCTTGGTCAGGCTCTTGGAAGCTCTGACCTCCTTGGGCCGACGAAGCTATCATGTAGCTCGAAAAATGACTAAGGCCTTGGTCAGGCTCTTAGAAGCTCTAACCTTCTTGGGCCGACCGGGCCATCCAGGTGACTTGGTGAAAAAATTCCAAGGCCTTGGTCGGGCACTGAGCAGCCCCAACCCACTCAGGCATAAGGTTATTCCGTAGTCCTTGTAACGACCCGGTTCAAACCCTAGTTGTAATAACCTAATTGATAATGACCCGTGTAAAGACCCAGCCCAAACCCTATGTATTAGTGATGGATAGCCCATGAGGCCATAGGACACAGAAGAGATTCAAAATCCTAACTCAACTCGAAAATCCCAAGTTCGATCTAGAAACCCTAAGAAGGTCCAAAGCTCAATCAACAAAATCTTAACACCCGGGAGTTCCCCCAAGCGAGCTTACTGGTGTAAACTAGCGCAAACAAACAAACGGACCCTTAATACCTCTCAACATTCTAAATCCAGTAATATCATGAAATAATGAATTAAAAATAAAAAAATTCTCATAATTAGGGTAAAATGACCATTTTACCCCTATTACAGCAAAAAGTCTTAAAAACTCAAATTTTAGCACATGGACACCCTAAATTAAGAATTTAAGTACAATTGAGTATAAAAAGACAAAATAATATCAAAAATGACAAAAACACCACTTAATGGCTGACCACCTTGGAAGTTGTGCTAAAAAATAGCTTTTCGCTTTCTTTTAAGCTTAAAAAGATGAGAAAAGTATCAAATCAAGTATTATGATGATCCAACACTTGTTGAACAAGTAATATACATAATAATATGATATTATAGGATAACAAAAGCAAACAAATCATTATTGAAATTTATACATACTAAAATAAGTCAAAAAGCCATATTTTGTCAAACTAACTTAATTTGACTTAAAAGACTACATCTATTTATTATGTGGCGCCCCATCCTCCGAGCACATCAGGACATACATAAATATAAATAAAGGAGTATTCTATCTATTCATTCATTTTTACATACGTTAGTTATTACATCATAAAGGAGTTCTGAACCATTCAAAAGTACATCACTATTAAGTTTCACTAAGAAATTTCAAAAGTTACGTTAAGCACGAGGGAACTGAATATAAGAACAAAAGTAGAGGTCTCAACTCCTCAGAATGCATCAGCGGGATCCACGTGCTCTTGAAACTCATTCTATTCTTTAAACTCTTCTTCTTTCTCTTGGATGACTTTCTCTACGAATTCCTCCTCACCTGTGGCACGAATGCCATGAGCCAAGTCTCAGAAGCAAAACACTCTAACCTTCTAACTAATCTCACAGCACAAAATTCACCACAACACATACCATATAACACCAGTACAGTTTATAGTAAAAAAGACAGATAATTTTATGACAGGATAGCAGATAAGTCAATAAACATATGCATATGAGATGTTGTGTATGTAATGCAGATGCCTAACCCAACATGCACCCAAATTATAACAGGGATTTCACACCGAAAATCATTAGAGTAGACTTGATGAGACTTGATCACCAAACATATTCTCGCCTCGTTGCGAATAGTAAATGCTTCGCTAGGCTTTACGCCACAGCTATTTTACTTAATGACAACGGCGTGGGGGCGGGCCAAGCAATCCCCCATCCTTATCCGAGCAAACTAAAATAATCATTCATCCTTATCCGGGCCAACCAAAATAATCATCCATCCTTATTCGGGCCACCCAAAATAATCAAAGTAATAATCCCACCTTAAGAACTAGGATACTGGTTTGGTGTCAACCCAAAGTTTAAATCATCAAAATCAGAATGCTACCAACGAACCCATGGTGTCCAATAATATTCATGATAAATCATTTCAAACACCAACCAAATTTGTAACACCGTGGACGTACCCAGGGTGTACAAGGAGAATATATCCCAAAATATTTACAAAAATGGCAACCAGGGACGCCCTAGATTTAGAATCAAGAAGAACAATTCAATACCGCCCATCCCAAGAATGATGTACACAGATGGACGCCAATATACCAAGATACAAGTGACAATGTTCATAATGTGTACCATCGATCTCAAGTACAACAATTTATAACATGGCATCAACTAGCATAGCAAAATTCATGGTACAATTCGTAAAGTATAAGGTACAAGTATGTGAAGTACAAACCACAATTCTGAAGATATGATTCAACATGATAACACGAGTTCTACATCATCATATATTCTCTTAAAAGCACTAATCAACTAATTCAAGTCGATCATCATACAAAGACACGGGTCTCATAGCAAGGGTACTCAATTTCACACTTAGCAACTTTTAAGGCAAAAAATCAAGTATTAAATTTAAAGAGCCAATAAGGTTTTGGAATATGTAAACTTGAAATCAAGCTATGATTTTTATACACCATTTAGATAAAAATATTTCCTACAACTCTCATGTTTAACACTAAGACCAAAACCTAAGGAAAAAGTGTGAACAAAACATTTTAAGTAAAAAAGGTTCAACACTTTTCTTAAGATTTTACCAAAAACATTCTTATATTGGTCTCGGTTTTGGGGTATCATATCAAGTCAAAATGAGCCCATTTTTGAGTATGTTCTATTTCAACTTGTCCCCTACAAGTTCCATGTTTAGAGATAAGGGTAGTTGTTTGGAACAAGTTAAAGTTTTTGGCCATTTTAGAAAATAGATTCTGTCTGCCGCCAAAACTCAACAGAGCCAGTTTTAGACAGAGGGTTTGAAACGATTTTGGGGTATTATCCTGAGGCTTTAAGGTCTGATTTGTGGGCAAACAATATCTCAATATGTTAGCTACAATATTCATGTAGACCACTTTTGTAATAGGTCATTAAAAATAGGGGTTTTAGGATATATAAAAATGTGTGACATAAGTGTCTCTTGAGATATGAAACTCAACAGAGACTTTTAAAGGGGTTTTGACCTATCAAAACTAAATATGTTGTTCTTAAGTTTGGTGGATAGATAGATATATATGTTATCTACAATTTTCATGTTTCGACCAAAGTTCGGAGCTCACTTTAAACTAGGGTTTCCAAGTCAGTAGTGTTGGCTGGTCGAAAAATGACACACTTTGGTAAAATTGTAATATCTCGAGTTCTACTTATGCAAATGAATTGAAACCAACTTTGGATGAAAGATAACATAAAACTATAAAATTGGACATAAAGAACATGCTTAGATAAATTGTTTACATTGATTTATGGTGTTCCAAAGTTCAGGATAGAAACATCTTTGTTCTCAAAAATCAAGTCTCTTAGGGTCCAAGTCTTCTACTTATGTCATGTCAAGTTTTTGATCTATTTCTTTGCATGCTTGTGTTTTAGACATTAATATCAAGCCTCCAACACACTTCTAGGTCATCAAACTCAACAATAACAACACACAAACACATCTCATATCATTCAACAACACAACAACCCCTATTTCTCAACTACGATGCCTTTTCAGTTTGTTTTCGATTCTTGATTTTTAAGATGTTTAAAGAGATGAGTTGAGGGATATTAGATATAAAGTTTAGAGGTTTTATTTACTTGTTTGAGGGCTCAAGGGATGATGGTATGGAGGGACTTAGCATTAGGAAAACGCCTCTTGATTTCTTAGCTCCCTTCTTCCTTCTTTCTCCTTCTTTTTCTCCCTCAAACTTATAGAACACTTCAAGAACTATGAAGGTTTGGTCCCTCACCTCTCTTGCATGAAATTACGAAGGGAAGAAGAGGGTGTTTGTGTGAGACCCCGACCCATTTTATTTTAAGAAATGATTAAGTGTTTATGGGAGTAAGAATCAAAACTTGAGTATGGTGATGTTTTGAGCTTGGGTACGCATGAAAGGTATGCTAGAGGAAAAACATGAGGTTCTAAGGGATGTTCGAACAAAAATATGTGAAGAAAAGTGACATACCTTCACTAAATTGGCCATAACATTTTTTAAAAAATGAATTTTGGTATGAGATTTGAACCATTGGAAAGTAGACTTCCGAGGCTTCAGTTTGAGCACAAGAATGACCCTATTTGGAGTTCGGATGAAGGAGATATGCTCGTTTAAAGTTGGACCAAAAGTGCAGTCGCAGCAGAGACCGATCGAACGGTCTGTGACGGGCAGAGGTTATAAATGTCGGTTTTTGGGCTGGTTTTACTATTTTCTCTTCTCTCCTCTCCGTCTAAAGGCTTAAGAGTGAGCTAGGGTTTACTTTTGGAGGTCCTTGGGAGTTTCCATGTTCATTGGGGGTGAAGATCTTGCCGTTTCCTTGTGCGAGTGGCTGTTGGAGAGCGTGGATATACGTTAGAAGCTCCTTTGAAGTAGCGTGTCTTGGGTTTTGGCGACTTGGAGCTTACGCGGGGCTTGATTCTTGATGGAAGATCTTCTTTGAGGTAGGATCTAGACTCTCTCTTGTAGTTTGCTTATGATTTGTGTTGAATGTTTTCTTTAGAGAAAACCCTAGCATGTTGCATGCATGGAACTAAGACTTAAGTGTGGGTATTTGGAGAAATTGAGATGTGTGAATCTTATGTTGGATGTTCGGAAAGTGCCATTCTTGGAAATGAATAAAAATCGAAAAGATGGGGTTTTGTTACATTGATGAAAGTTACTAAGGATTGAAATATTAGAATTATGGGTTGAGAAATGTAATTGTATACAAAACGAACTAATGTTGGTAATCTCTCAAAATGCAAGATTTTTGAGTTATTAGAGAAATTTGGGATTTTAAGAAAATAGTAAATCTTGATTTGTTTAGAATTTATTGTACCAAAAAGGTTTTCAGTTGGGTATTTGCTTCACTTAAACCTTTATGCCCCGAGGGAGATTTTAACTTGGTTTATCCCTTATTTTAAAAGTAAAATTCTTTGCCCAAAGCATGTTAAAAGATGTGAAAATTCTTTTAAGTATTAAAGATGAAATTTTTTGGCTTGAAAAAGAATCAGGAGCACGACCGATCGATAGACCGCTCGAGCGTTCTATCAGGCGGTCTTTTGGCACTTTCGGTTCTTTGGTGTAGGTGAGAGACCGCTCGAGCGGTCTTCTCACCGATCGAGCGGTCTGGGCCTTTTTTTAAAATTTTTGATGTTTTGATTAATGGTTTGGATCTCGGGTACCTTGGTCCTAATTTTATAAAATACTCATTTACATTGATTAAACCCTCAATTGGGCCCCTTTGAAAGATTTCAAACTTATTGATTCTTTGGAAAAGAAAAAGAATAATAATAATAATGATAATAATAAACTAAACTCAGGCGAGTTTGGGATATGAAGTGGGGTATTTGTGGTGAGGTATGGGTGGAAAGACTAAATGGATTTTAAATTTCTTTGTATATACCTAGGATGGGTGCTTCCTTTTCAAACAATATGCATATTAATGAATTTAATCTTGTGTTGAGGCGTGATGACAATGCTTAATAATATGAGAACTATGAGAATTTGCATGTTGAAGTAATGATGCATGATGCATGAGATATGAAAGACATTTTGAAATACTCGAACGGAACGTGGTTTTACAATAAAGAACAAATTGTGAAATGTGAACTGACATGTGAAAACTTGAAATGTAGAATATGCATAATGTGGGGCTGCGATCCTGCGGTGAAAGCCCGCGAAGGCTCTTGTATAATGAGGGGCTGCGGTCCTACGGTGAAAGCCCGCAAAGGTTCTTGTATAATGAGGGGCTGCCATCCTGCGGTGAAAGCCCGCGAGGGTTCTTGTATAATGAGGGGCTGCGATTCTGCGGTGAAAGCTCGCGAAGGTTTATATTCAAAGATTAAATGTGAAAACTAAACACTTGATTTCAATGAACCGTGTGGGTTGATATGAATTAAGTTGGCCTAGTGGGTCCGCAGTGAAAGATCGAAAACTTGCGCAAGATAGGAACCACATGCTCACGGGTTAGACCCCGAAAGGTGGTGTTGTGTCGTGGTGACTTATAGAGTTATTTATTACCCAATGGCTTCGCGTAGCCTATTGGGAGAATAGGGAGGGGTTTCTATAAGTTACGCCCAACATCGGTTCATTGTTATGATACGATTTTGTGATAAATTGGGTAATGAAAATGTGATTTGGTTTATGTGAAAACCGGGTGATGAGAATAAATGTGAAAGAAAGGAATGTTTGGAAAAAAAAAGGTTTAATGAATTAATAACTTGGCATGCGCGGAAATAAATAATGGATTTATGGAACTTGTATTATTATTCCGGTTGCACCCATCACACCTTACAAATCATGCTTAGCATATAGTTAGTCTTTATCCTACGAGGTTCGGCTCATGTATATGTATAAAACCATTTTAGGTTTCGACGATCCGGGACGATACCAGGGCAGATGATGCACGTGGGGAAAATCTAGAGGAAAGATTTGTTTCACAGCATTTGAGTTATGTTCGCATGTAAAGTAAAGTGGATGAATGCAATTAATAGGTGAATTTAAAGTTGAATACATAATGCCATCTATTTTTGCGTGGTTTTGTAAAGTTGGAATCGTTTATGATTGCTTAAAGGAAATAAAATGTTGTTATTAAGAAATTCATTGTTGGTAGCTTTTATGTGGGCCAATTTGGGTTGTATCCATGGGTTCACGGGGTTCGGGGCGTTACAGTTTGGCTTGGTTTATATAGGCAAAGGCTAGGGGACATGAAGGGAACAAGAAGTACCATGGTAAGACTTTTTCTTCTTTTTAATTAATGAGATTTGAGTTGAATTGAATGGGTGCAACTTTTGAGAGCTAAAAATCAGATATGAGGAAGATAAATACAGCTAGGAGGCTGTTTGGGGGACAAAAACTTGTCCCCACATCAATCAAGGGGTTTTGCATTGGTTTCGTGCCCTTTTGTGCAAGAAAAAGTATTAAAAGTTAATTTGATATATCTTTTTGGTATCTTTTCCTACTGAGACCTATTATTTTAGTATATTTATGATAAATATAGTATTCCTATGTATTATCATAGTTTTCATAATAATTGATTAAATAGATGTAGTCCTTTAAGTCAAATTAAGCTATTTTGGCAATACATGACTTTTTGACTTATTTTGTTATGTATGAACTTCAAAAATAATTTGTTCGCTTTTATTGACCTATAACACTATATTATTATGCATATTAAGATTTATTCAACAAGTATTAGATCATCATAATGCTTAATTTAATACATTTCTCATCATTTTAAGCTAAAAAGAAAGTAAAAAGTTACTTTTTGGCACACTTCCCAAGGTGGTCCGCCACTAAGGGGTATTTTTGTTACTTTTGATGTTATTTTGTCCTTTACTACTTAATTGTACTTAAATCTTTGATTTAGGGTATCCATGTGTCAAAATTTGGATTTTTAGGACTTTTTGCTATACTAGGGGTGAAACGGTTATTTTACCCTACTTATGATGATTTTTTATTTTTAATTTATTATTTCATGATATTTACTTTATTTAGAATGTTGGGAGACTCTCCGGGTGCTAAGGTTTTGTTGCATTAGTTTTGGACCGTTTTGGGATTTTTGGGTCGAACTTAGGATTTTCGAATCGAGTTAGGGTTTTGAATCTCGTCCGCGCTCTATAGCCTTGTGAATTATCCGTCACTAATACTAGGGTCCGAGCAGGGTCTTTACACGGGTCATTATTAACCGAATTATTACAACTAGGGTCTGTACCTGGTCGTTACATAATCAATTACTATGAAAACTATGATGATTTATGGGAATACTAAATATATCATAAACATACTAAAATAATAAATTTCAATAAGAAAAGACACCAAAAAACATATCAAATTAACTTTTAAAATATTTTCTTGCACAAAAGGGCACGCAAACCAAGGTAAAACCCCTTGATTGATGTAGGATCAGATTTTTGTCTCTCCAAACTAACCCTAGTTGTATTTCCTCCGCCAAATTTGATTTGTTCTCTCAAAACTCGTACCAAGTCTCATCAACCCATGTGATATGCAAAGAGAAGGACTAAAATTTCATCATTTTGTTCCTTCTTTATTCCCTAGCCTTCTCCTATATAAACTAAGTCAAACACCACTTCTCCCCTTCATTATTTTCGTCTAAGAGAGGTGAGGGACCAGATCTTCATAGTTCTTGAATGCTCATATAAGTTTGAAAGAGAAATGAGGGAGAACAAGGAAGAAAGGATGGAGGAACCAAGGACAGGTGTTTTTCTAAAGCTATGTCCTTCCATCTTACCATCTTTTGAGCCCTCAAACAAGTAAGTAAAACCTCTAAACCTTATGTCTAATATCACTCAAAATATTTCACAACACATCTCTTTAAACACTTTAAAAATTGAGAACCGAAAACAAACCGAAAAGGCGTCGTAGTTGAGAAATAGGGGCTATTGTGTTCTTGAATGACATGAGAAGTGGTTGTGTGTTGTTATTTTTGAGTTTGATGACTTAAAAGTGTGTTGGAACCTTGATATTCATATCTAAAATCCAAGCATGCAAAGAAATGAGACAAAATCTTGACATATCATAAGTAGGAGACTTGAGCATATAAGGACTTGATTTTTGAGAACTTTGATGTTTCTACCATAAACTTTGGAACCCCATAACTCAACGTAAAAAATTAATCTAAGCATGTTCTTTATGTTCAGATTTAGATTTTGGTGTTATATTTCATTCAAAGTTAGTTTCAACCTATTGGAGTAGGTAGAACTTGAGATATTGCAATTTTATCAAAGTGTGTTATTTTTCGACCAGTCAATACTACCGACCTAAAAACCCTAATTTACAATGAGATTCGAATTTTGGCCAAAACATAAAAGTCGTAGATAACATGTATATCTAACTACTCACCAAAACGGAGCACAACATATTGAGTTTGGATAAGTTAAAACCCCTTTGAAACTCTCTGTTGTGTGTCAGCTTTCAAAGGACACCTCTATCATATATTATTGTGTAGCACAAAACCGCTAGTTTTAGTGACCTACTCCAAACGTGGTCTACATGAATATAGTAGCTAACATATTGAACTACTTTTTGTTTAAAAATGAGACCTCGATGCCTCGGGAAGGTCCCTCAAAACCATTTCAAATCCTCTGTCGAAAATTGGCTCTACTGATTTTTGGCGGCTGATAGAACCTATAGTGGCATATTTTTTGAAATGAAACTTGTAGGGGACATGATAAGATAGAACATATCCAAGAATGGGCTTAGTTGGACTTGATTTGATACCCCAAAATCGAGACCAATAGAGGCGTATTTTTGGAAAAATTTTGAGGAAAGTGCTGAATCATTTTCACTTGTGATGCTTTATTCACCCATTTGCCTTAGGTTTTGGTCTTAGTGTTAAACATAAGAGTTGTAAAAAATATTTTTATCTAAATGGTGTTTAAAAATCATAACTTGATTCCAAGTCTAGAAGCCCCAAAACTCTGTCGACCCTTCTAATTTAATACTTAACTTTGGCCTTAAAAGTTGCTAAGCGTGATTTGAGTACCCTTTGTCGTGAAACCTGAGTCTTATATGATGATTGATTTGAATTAGTTGATTAGTATTTTTAAGTGAATGTACGATGATTAGAACTCATGCCATCAAGTTTGAACCAAGTCTTGAGATTTTTAAATTATGCTTCACATGCTTGTACTTAGTACTTTAATGGTTGCATCTTGTGCTTTAAAGACTTGTACTTTATGCTATGTTGGGTTATACAATTTGTCATGCTTAGTTGCATATTATTCCATTATTAGTTGTACTTCAGAATATAAGTTTTTATACCATGAGCATTATGATTGTGGCACTGAAGATATATTGTGGGTTACCTCTTGTATATTTTTGAGTTGTATCTTGCTATGGTTGATGTGGGGAAAGGTAGACCTTTTTATCTGGATTAGTGAGTAATAGTTGATGGGGGTGTTGATAATGGGCCATATACATCCTGAGCCGTGTTACGTCCTGAGCCATATCACGTCCTGAGCTGAACTGCTACTATATGCCGCAGTAATTGGGAACGCTGACGTACGGGAACTTAACGTACGGGAACGTAATGGTTTCATTCAGATTATTATATTAGCTTATTAACTTTGGGCCATATATGTTATGAGCCATGTTACGTCCTGAGCTGTATCACGTCTTGAGCCGAATGCCTGCTATAGACTATGTGATCGGGAACGCTGACGTACGAAAACCTAACGTATGGGAACATAATGGTGCCATTCGAATTATGGTATTGGACATGTTAACTTTGGGCCGTATTACGTCCTGAGCCGTGTTACGTCCTGAGCCATATGACATCTTGACTCGAACACCTGCTATACGCCGCATGATCGGGAACGCTGACGTATGGGAACCAAACGCACAGGAACGTAATGGTGCCGTTCGGATTATTGTGTTGGGTGTGAATGACTTTGGGCCATATACGTCTTGAGTCGTGTTACGTCCTGAACTGTATAATATCCTAAGCTGAACGCTCGCTATACGCCGCGTGATCAGGAACGCTGACGTACGAGAATCTAATGTAGGGGAATGTAATGGTACTACTCGAAATTTGATTGGTTGATTTATAATCGAGATGGAAAAATGAATTTGCATTGCATACATGGCATCTCATACGCATGTTTATTGACTTATCTGCTATCCTGCCATAAATTTGTCTGCCTCCTTGACTTTAAAGTGTGCTTAAGTGTTATATGATATGCGTTGTGGAATATTTTGCCGTGAGAATGGTTAGAAGATTTAGAGTGTTTTTCTACTAGACTTTGGCTCATGACTTTCGTGCCACATGTGAAGATGAGTACTTAGAAAAAATCGTCCTAGAGGGAGAAGAAGGATTCAAAGAACATGGTGAATGGCAGGAGCCAGCGGACCCCGATTGTGCTTGCTGAAGATTTAAATCTTCCCCTTTTGTTCTTTTATTCAGTTTTTTCGTGCTTATTGTAATTTTTAAAATTTTTTAGTGAAACTATAATCGCTATGTACCTTTTAATCAATTCTGAATTCATTTATGATGTAATAATTAATGTATGTAAATATGAATGAATGGCTAGAATACCCCTTTATTTATATTTATTTAAATCCCGACGTGCCCGGAGAACGGGGCGTCATAGTCCTGACCATCATATTGAAGAAATCTCGTAGAAGCTAAGTTTTTATTAATGATTAGCATGAATAAATTTTTAGTAGTATTTCCTCAGGTGTTCTGCATTCTAGGAGTGTGGTAACACCTTGCCTACTAGATCTTTAATCCAGTACACCCTTACACTGACCCTCTGTTCTACTTGATAGAGTCCTTCCCAGCTCGGTCCTAGGTTTCCTTGCTGGGGATCTTTGGTGGAATGAGTCACTTTTCTTAAGACGAGATCTCCTTTGCTGAATTCTCTTTCCCTAACTCCCTTGTCATACTGCTTCTTCATTCTCTGCTGGTGTGCGGCCACTCGAATGGCTGCTTGACCTCACACTTCCTCGAGGATATCAAGGTTTACTCGAAGACCCTCTTCGTTGTTTTAAACTTCAAACCAGGTTACCTGAGTGCTGGTTATCCTAATCCCGACTGGTATGATAACTCAGAGGATATCATGTGGTCGTTCGGTATGCCAAGAGGATGCTCGACAACTCTTTTCCCCATAGGCCCTTCGCATTCTCGAGCCTTGTTTTGATCATCTTAACAAGTGTCCGATTTGTTACGTCGACCTGGCCATTAGCTTGAGGGTGAGCTAGGGTGATTTAATGTACCATGATGCCCAGTTGCTCTCAAAACTCTTTATACGTTTTGTTATCAAACTGCCTTTCGTTGTCGCTTATGATGACCCTTGGTATTCCAAATCTGCAAACAATTGATTTTCATATGAAACTCACAGTGTTGGCCTCTGTTTTCTTAGCCAATGGTGCGGCCTCTACCCACTTAGTGAAGTAGTCGATAATAATTATAGCGAACTTGGTCTACCCTTTCCCGAGTGGAAATGGGCCAACTAGGTCTATCCCCTACTGAGCAAACGACCAGGGTGAGGTGATTACTGTCATTTCAGTGGGAGACCATCTAAGCATGTTTGATAACTTTTGGCACTTGTCACACTTTCTTACGAGGGCGAAGGCGTCTTGTGTCGTGGTTGGTCAATAACACCCTAATTATAGGGCTTTATGCGCTAGGGCTCGTCCCCCTGTGTGGTTGCCGCATATCCCTTCAGGGATTTCTCTTATGACATAATCTGCTTCTTCTTCAATCAAGCACCTAAGATATGGCAACGATAAACCTCATTTGTAAAGTTGTCCATCGAAAATTGTGTATCGACTGGCCACGTGTTATAGCCTTCTACCCATGTTCTGATCGGTCGGGCACATCCCTTCTTTAAGGTATGTCATGATTGGCTCCATCCATGTCACATATACTCAAGTCTCCCCTATCTCGAGAATATCATGCTCCTCCCATTCCAATCCCGGCTCTACAAGGTATTAGAGAGGAGTATCGTTGTCCAACTCTTCTTTAGGGGCAAAAACCGCCTTGGCTAAGGCATCTGCTTCCTAGATCTATTCTCGGTATTTAGGTGATTGAGAAGTGCTGAAAGTGCCAACTCATTATCTGTGCTTCCTTTTGATAGGCGACCATCTTATCCTTGTTTACTTCAAACTCATCCTGTAATTGGCCGACCACTAATTGGGAGTCACTATACATCTTTATCTGCTCGGCTCCCATTGCCCGAGTGAGTCACATCCCCGCAATTGCTTCTTCATACCCGGCCTCATTGTTAGTGGTCTTAAAACAGAAATGGAGTGAACATTCCAAGGTGTCTCCTTAGGGTGACACGAGAATGATCCTTATAACACTCTGACCCTTCACATGGTAATGATATTGTCCGCTTTAGGCAAAGCCCTCAAGGTTTTGTTTTTCATAGGAGGTCGCACGTCCTTGCATTACTTTAGCGTGAGCACGATTCACTGAGTTCTGCTAGGATTTTTACTACTTGGAAAAAGGCCTTGTTGCTATGTAGGGGGTCTAAGTTTTTTTCTTTATAGCTCAAGAACTTCTTCTCCCTTTTCGATGTAGGATACCAGGATATCACAATTCACCTCCTTTAAGGCTACATGTCGCCATGCAGTAGCCTGCCAGCTCTGGTAGCCGCTAGTCCTTATCGACCCACCTACTCAGTAGCCTCCCCACATGACATGCAGATGATAGGGGCCTACACTCGAAGATGGGGAGAGTCGGCTCTGATACCACTTGTAACACCCTGACCATTCACATAGAAATGATATTATCCACTTTGGGCAAAGCCCTCATTATTTTGTTCTTCCTAGGAGGTCATCCATACTTGCATTACTTCAGTGTGAGCACGCTTAATTGAGTTCTGCTAGAGTCTCTACTACCTAGAAAAATGCCTCATTACTATGCTGGGGTCTAAGGTTTTTTCTTTGTAGTTCAAGAACTCCCTCTTTCTTTTCGATGTGGGATACCAGAATATCACAATCCCTGCTCCACTTGCCTCTGCATTAGCTGAGCCATCCACATATATCTTTCAAATTCTTGCTATGTCGAACTCCTCAGGTTCGGCAAGCTTAGGATGTTGGAGGCAATACTGCCAAGATCATTGTTTTTGTAAACGATTTTTGATAAAAAATTAATTGGACGGGCAAACGCCAAAACGGGCTCCAGATAAAACTTTTGACTACGAACGATCAAAATAAAACCCGTGCAACCAAAGTTAATTTAGAAGAATACTTTTTGTCGATCGATTCTTCAACTACGA
>JAULJZ010155740.1:5082-28488 GCA_032270985.1 Heliamphora pulchella | reverse complement strand
CAACCGGCTCTTTATGGGCTAAAATCGAGAAAAAAGCACCCACCATTCCCTTTACAAATTACGACTGAGGGAAGAAGCACCCAAACCAAACATTGCCACGGCACATTTAATAAATCATTTAAAAATCAGTACGTAGCTCAATTACGAAAAAAAAGCACTCACTATTCCCTTTAACCGTTGATAATGCTCTCACATCATTTTCAATGAGTAAGATATCGTCTACATAATGTACTAGAAAGATCACCACGCTTCTGTCACACTTCTTATACACACAGGACTCATTCGAACTCTAATCAAAATCATAAGACTTAATAGCTTAATCAAACTGAGTGTTCCAAGACTTCGATGCCCACTTAAGTCCATAAATGGATCTCTTAAGCTTTGCACAACATGTGCTCCTTGTCCTTTGCAATAAATCTATCTGGTTGTATCATATAGATATACTCGTCAAGACTTTCGTTAAAGAAAATTGTCTTGACATCCATTTGTTAGATTTCATAATCGAAATGAGCAGCAATGGATAAGAGAATCCAAATAGACTTAAGCATAGCTAACGGCGAAAATATTTTCTCATAATTGATCCCTTCTTTTAGAGTGAACCCTTTAGCCACAAGCCTACCTTTGAAGGTTTTAACTTTTTCGTCTACTCCTCTCTTCCTCTTGTAGATCCACTTGCATTCAATGAGTTTTATCCATTTGAGTAATTCTACAAGTTCCTAGATTTGATTAGAATACATGAATTCTATCTCTGAATTCATAGTCCTTTGTCAAAGATCTGCATATTTGTCTTGAAGTGCTTCATTGTAGTTACAAGATTTGGTATCTAGTTCTGCCGAGATCTTGTCAAAAGACTCTCTTAAGAACATATACCGATCAGGTTGATAAACAACCCTCCCACTACGATGAGTCACTATCTATGTCTGTGTGCTTGTAGTAACACACTATACAGAATCTAAACCCTGTGCATCAACACCCTGTTCATGATTTACACTTGTTCCGATAATCTTCCCACTACGATGAGGTAATGGGATATCAGTGACTTGTGGTTCCTCTTTCGTTCTATAGGTATTTCCTCTCAGTTCTTTCAGAACAATGTTGCTTTTGGGTATGTGGTTCATAATAAAATACTCTTCTAAGAATCAGGCATTGGTGCTAACAATGACCTTATGATATTTAGGATTATAAAATAGACCAGCCTTCATTCCATTGGGATACCCCACAAAGAAACAGACTTCTGTCCTCGATTCTAACTTACTCGCGTTCCCTTTCAACAGATGTACTGGACACTCCCAAATGTGAATGTATTTCAAACTAGGCTTACGTCTGATCTATAATTCTGTGAGAGTAGAAGGTACTAACTTAGAAGGTACCAAATTCAGAATGTAAGCTACTGTCTCTAAAGTGAGTCCCGAAAACAAATCAGGCAATCTTGAATAACTCATTATGGACCTTACCATCTCCATATGAGTCGTATTTCTTCTTTTTATTATACCATTCTGGTACAGAGTGCCAAGTGCAGTCAACTGTGATATAATCCCTTCTGACTACAGGTAATCCCTAAACTCTTTAAAGAAGTATTCCCCACCACGGTCGAATCGTAGTGATTTGATAATTTTACCCAGACGCTTCTCTGCCTCCGCATTGAATTCTTTGAATTTCTCAACGGATTCAGACTTACGGTGCATCAGGTAAATGTATTCATACCTTTAGTAATCGTCAATGAAATTGATGAAGTACTCAATATCACCTCTAACCCGAATTGTCATAGGACCACACACATCAGGGTGAACCAGTTCCAATAGTTCCTTAGCTCTACAGTCTTTGGTCGACAAGGACCTCTTGACCATCTTACCCTCTAAGCAAGATTCACAGATTAGAAGTGGTCACTTCTAATGAATTCAAAGGTCCATCTGCTAACAATTTGTTTATTTATTTTTATTAATATGACTCAAGTGTAAGTGCCAAAGAAACGTTTGGCTCATTAAAGAAAAAAACTTTCTCTTATATGGTAAATTTGATGTGTTATTCATTTTAGTTAGTTGCAGTGTAGAAGAGATTGGAGTAATAATATAAAAATCATCCACTAATGTACCAGAACAGATAACTTATTTATTACTCTTAATAACCACAGAATTATTAAAATAAATCACATATCTGTTTTATACTAATCTGGAAATAGAAATTAAGTTCCTTCTAATAGAAGGTACATAAAAATAATATCTCAATATTAAAATTCGATCTCTACTAAAACTGAGAGTGACATCTCCCACTACTACTGCTGTTACCTTTGTATTATTACCTATATGCAGATAAATCTTTCCATCACAAAGTTATTAGATTTTCTAGAACTTCCATAATAAATTAAAGATATGATTAGTGGCTCCCGTATCTACACACCAAGTACCGGCGATAATACCGCTAAACATATTTTCACAATCAGTGAACAAAAATTAATCTAATTGTTCTACCTTCTTAGAAATACTGAACATAGTTTTTTAAGTGGGTGTTTGATAGCAGTGAAAATATCTGCCTTTCGAATTTTTCACACCAGCCTGTAACCCACTAACTACCCTAAAAACTGTGTCATCCTATTTCTAAATCTTTTTCTTCTTTATGTCTTTCGGCTCAGAGGAAGAAATTTTTTCAGAAATAAACATATTTCTTGGTATTGAAGGAATACCATTGTTAGTTAAAGCTATATCTAAGTTATTTTTCTATTCAACAAAATTTAGTCCCGTAAATTTATTTTCTTTGAGTAATAAAGCGAGTGAGTTGAAAGCTATTTTAATCATAAGAATTACATAATTAAAAATACCGTTAATTATGACGAGTAATACTTTGAATTTATTTTAATCTGGTTCTCTATACCATTTTAAAAGAAATTCACCAGCACTCTGGTGCCTTGTGAATAGCATGCGTCAATGGAAGGATGTCTACTATCCATCGTATATTCAAATAGGCCAATTCTTATTAATTTTTCTATCTAGGCAATTGACCCTACCAAGAAAACTTAAATAGATGACCTAGTTTCGGTCCAGTATAAAATACCAGTGACTCAGATGAAGAGAATACTATTATATACAGTTAAGTGTTAATCATCATTTAATTCTAAATCAATCACTTCGCAATGAACCCTTCAGATGGAGAAGTGATCCACACTAATAATTATCCAGAATTATCTCTAAATGAGATTTGTACTAGTGATACCGCAATTAATCGGTCCGATGGGGAGGAAGGTCTTACTGTCAACATGTAGGATTTAATTGCATCATCTACAAACTGGTGATGGAGACTGCGAGATTTATCCGTGAACAAATTTTCTCTTCCACTCAGATTTTTAAAATATTTTTTAGGGTTATAAAAATCTATTAAATTAAAATAAATTTATAAATTTTAAAAACCACACGATCTGAAAGAATCAAATATCTTTCTGTGTACACGATTTCAAAGATTCTGATTTGCCAAACTATCTTTTCGTGTTTAAATGAGTAATAAATAAAATGTAATAAATGTACAGTTTTTCTTTCAGCTTTTCGTCTAAGGTAGTGATTAAAAGTATTTTTTTATTTTATTTTCTGTTCTATATTTTTTGAAAAATAGTAATTTATTTTGATTAAATATTTTTTTATTTAATTAATTCAAAATCTAGAATTAATTACCATATTTTTTTAAGATATTCGATTTTATGAAAAATAATTTTAAACGTGATATTTTGTAAAAAATAAAATATCTAAAAAAATTTGTTTAATTAAAATTAATTAATTAAAAAACTTAATTTTATTTTCTATTACAAAATATTTTAATTAAAACTGAATTTTTTGAATTAATTAAATTAATAAGATAAATAAAACATATATACAATCATCCACGCAATTCATATATATATAAACACGATATGCATATATTCCGCTTTTATGATCAAAGTGAAATGCTAAAGCGTTTCAGTCTCCTATAAATGATAAGTTATAATAATCCTATTTCTTGTCAGTTTGCTGTATCCTGATTGCATCAGGTTTTTCTGATACACTGTGATATACAAGTATATCACATTATGGTCTTCAAACATATCAAAATATCGATCAAAGATAGCCTTGAGGCAGCCAATCGCAGCTAGCCACCAAGCACCGCTACGGGCACCGCCACACCAACCGCTTCAGGAAGCTTTTGCCGCCTCGTTTGTACTCCGTTTTTTACACTTTTTATACCAAAAAATAGCTTCCAAAAAATAATAATTTTTGGTAAAAAAAACTTGCTCGAAAACAGCTTGAAAAATAGCCAAAAAAATTGACCGAAACAGTCATTGTCGCTCCTCTGAGTTGTAGCCCCAAATAGCCAACTGTTTGGGTTTTTTCGGGTGATGTTTTGGCTCCCATTTCTTCTAAAAAAATAGATCAAATATCCAGTAACTCGTTGCTTCAAAGAACGCCTTGAAAACAATTCAAAATAGCCCTGAAAAAATAGTCCCGAACAATGCTTGCTGCGTCGCCGCCGCCATAAAAAATAGCCTGCTGTTTTGTGCCTATTTTGCACTGTTTGGTCCAAATTTTTAATAGTTTTTGGGCAAGATTTTAAGGTACATTTACTACTATTTTATACCTAAAAAATTGCTCAAAAAATAATCATAAAAATGGCTCAAAAAATATCAAAATCGCCGCCGATCCGCCGCAGGTGGTGGGTTGTTTTAAATGATTTTTTTCAGTATTTTTGACTTATTTTTTGCTACTATTTTTAATGCATATATACTGCAAAAAACTCACCAGAAAAAACTGCTTAAAACATTAAAAACTTACCGCGATCTGTGACCCATAAAAATTCAAAACCATTGTCGGTGCCGCCGCATGTTCTTCGTGTTCTTGGATATATTCAACATATTCTTAAATAATCTAAATAGATATATTTAAAAATATAAAATTAACTATTATATCGATCTTATGTCCCGAAGGCTCATATTCGATCTATTACGATTTACCCCGTGATTAAAAAAAATAATCATCATACAAACCCATTCAATCAAACATGAATAATAATTTGAAGATTATAAAATCAGGATTAGAACACTTGCAAAATCGAGTTAGCATAGTTCTAAAACTATCCGGCCCTAATAACCGTAAATAAAAAATAAAACGACTTAAATACCAATTGTTAGAGGCAAAACTATTAAGATCATTGTTTTGTAAATGATTTTCGGTAAAAAAAATTAACTGGAAAGGCAAACGCCGAAACGGGCTCCAAATAAAATTTTTGATGACGAACGATCAAAATTAAAACCTGTGCAACTACAGTTAATTTAGAAGAATACATTTTACCGGTCAAATCTTCAACTATATTTTTTATTCAGAGTTGAATTTCCCTGAAGAGCTTCTACTATATTCCCTTATGCGATTCCGAATACAGTGTGCGCTATAATTCTCCGAGAACTCGTATCGACAGAACCTAGACAATTTTTGTCTTGAAGACAAGTTATGAAGCTGGTTCAGCCTATCTACATATTTATAGGGCACCAGCAAGGACCTATGGAGTAATTATGAATTAGACTTCTTATGAAACACAGATACATATCATTAGTTTTCGCAATTACGCAAACTTCATAGCAATATCTATAATTATAGAAAACTATTAGCGATTTCTGCAATATTCATAAAACACTAAATTACAGTTCACACCACAAAATAACTATAATTGCACTCTGACCTACAATCTCAAGACCATCTTGTATTGAGCTCCTATTATTAAATGCTTAATATTTCTTCTCACGTTAAGATTTTCGATACCCACCAATTAAATTTAATTACTGACAATTTAATTTAATTGGCACCTTTAAAATCCTTAACCCCTTTCGCTTAATTTATTTGACTGCCGGATAATAAAATTCACCTGTAGGGTTTGGTCCAATCAAAACTTATAAGTTTTCTTAAGGGGGTATCATCAATCCTAATATTTCGGGATATGAATTTCGTCAATAATTAATATTCACCATATAAATAATACAGTTATCCAACTCACCGAAAATATAAACCCGTATAAGATCGCACCCTCTAATAAATCAAAATAATGATTATTAAATACACGTAAATTAATAATTATTTCGAGATTAAGAGTATAATTACTATTCATAATAATCTTATGGTGTGAATTAATTTATATAGTCAGTATAAAATTAATTATCCTAATGTGTCCCGTTCAATACACACAAAGTTTACTAGCACAGACTGTCAGAATAATAGACGACACTATTATATATTTTCTACAACCAAGGCATGCCTACTACAACTCTATGTTACAGTCGTACAGATGGTATGGCTATTTCCATTTAATCTGTTAATGTAAAACTTATATTTTGTAAAAACTTAAAATTTGATCTTTTGTGTGTAAGTCGTACTCTACACACCAGATTAGATACTGTACAGAATAAATGACATCCATGCATAACATTAAAAATTTGATATACATGCATTACTCATAAAATAAAAATTTAATTTTATTAAAATAAAATTAAATACTAAAAATATAATTTTCAGTATACCAATCCTAACACATACTATATGTATCCAGTTAGAGAATATTTTAATTCATACAAGTCTTGCAACGAGGGTACAGTTCTAATGGAGAATGACTAAGTATGTCAGTCATTTAGAATTGGTATTGTCAAAATTAGGATGTTTGGCAAGGTTGTAAGAATTTTGAGGAATGTCAGGCATGTTTCAGGGTTAAAAAAAATCTGATTTCTTTGGGAATATTAGATTCTCTATGCTATGAGTTCACAAGAAAAAGTGGAGCAATAAAGATCAACAAAGGATCCTCAATTATCATGAGAGGACATGAAATAGATGGACTCCACAGATTGGTAGTGAACACACTAATAGGTGGAGTTACCACAATTGCACAGACTGATTCCAGTAGGGATGTCACGAGATATAGACATTTGGGGCTTAATCAGGTTGACAAGCAAAGTGTGTCAAGATGTCAAAAGAAGAGTGTAGCAGTCAAGGTGGAGTTCAGCAAGAAAAGCTCACTCAAAAATTGAGTGATGGTGGCTCAAGTCAACATAGGAACGGCTAAGTGGAGAACCTTCATCCCACAAGAAAGCTATTTGAAGCACAAGAATAGTTCAGGGGCAAATAGTAGTGTCAGAGAAGGTGTAGTCTTCATAGAAGACTGACTGTTGGAGTTTAAAAGATTTGCCAAAGATGAAATGTATGTTGATTGCAAAAAGGTTAAACTCAAGTTTGATGGATTTGATCCAAGTCTATTCAGGTTGAAGACTCAAAAAGGGTAGAGCACTCATACCTTGAAAAGGAGTGCAGAATGAGGTAGATGCCAAGTCTTCATAGATGATTCAGAAATTTAAGTTAAGGTAGAGATTGTTAGGTTTTGACCTAAATTTCTTAAGTTGTGTTTTAATCTCGGGTGGGGCTTCGCTCGATCGTCTAGGGGGGTCCGCTCGAGTGGCCATCGACCTTTCGACTCTTGGGACATTGACCGCTCAAGCGGCCAGGGGGTCCGCTCGAGCTGCCTACTGCGGAATAGTTTTTGTTGCGACACTAGGGGTTAGGGTTTTAAACTTGTATGCCTTATATATACTGTTTTAGTTTTGAAAACAAGATAGCGAATGTAGAGAACTCAAAAAGAGTGAAGGAGATCGTTCAAAAATGTCTATAGGCTCAGTGAAAGGCTTAATTTTGAGATAAAAAAGAGTAGAGAGACGATGAGAGCCTCAGTTTGAGGCCGTAGATATTGTGAGGTAGAGAGTGAATCTTGTAATCCGTGTTAAAGAGTTTAGTGGATTAATTTTTCTCTCCCGTAGAGATAGGCATTCCGCCGAACCACGAATATCTTGTGTAGTTATTTGTTCTTGTTTCCTTTGTGATTACTAATGTGGATTAAAGCCTACGCGGCTTGTCGTTTGGTTATCCAAACATGTTGATCTTATTTTGAGGATTTATGCCTAAAAATTCCAACAAAAAACTTCCATTTTAGGAAACCTCGATATCACAAAAAGGAAAGATAAGATAAAAAGCCTATTCATTAAACTCACATCTTGAGTTCACCCAAGGAGACTACGATTCAAAACCCAGAAGAATGACAACAATAATTAAAGACAAGAAAGAAAGTAGCTTAGTCCCAAAAGATACAGGTGTACGTCATCGAATCATAATATGTCCTAACACGACCACCTGTAAAGATATATAAGTCAAAGTCAAAAAATTATAAAAAAAAATAACGATCGACACGCATTTTAAATCTTCAAGAAAAGCAGCTTTGCAATAAAGTAACAATACTCGTCAAAAGTATAGTGGACAACTATTCGGAAGGAAAAGCAACTTTGGAAAAGAAGTTGATCTAAAAGCCACACACCCTGAGTTCTTCATCTAGGTATTACATGCTCAACCTAACTCAAGTTAATTTTGGAATGCCAAACATTCTAAAGATGGGGAGAACGTAAAATTCGGTACCCAAATAGAATTGAAAAATAAAAGTAAATTAACAAACAAGCCTAAAATGAAATTTCTAACAAAACCTTATAAATAAAATTTAAACCGGAATTGTTAGCAAAATTTGCTAAAATTCGACAAACTCCAAAATTAAAAACACGTAATTAGAAAATCTTCTTTAAAATTCCGTCAACTTGATAATTCACGAAATAACATTAAAAGGTTATATTAAATTTTAAAATTTTTTCTAAATATTAAAATTTATATCAAAAAATTATTTAAGTTTGAATTTTACCGAATAAGTGACATGTGTCAACCATAGTGTCAAGTTATTAATAATTCCATTCAGTGGGAAGATAGTTTTGAAGTTCCAAACTCAACTTGAGCCACCCAGAGAAATGGAAACCTATCCACGTGTAGTAATATACATGCACATTATTCTCTACTAATAATTAAAGGGAAGAATTGAGAGAACCAAACAAAGAAAACAAAACAAAAAACAAAGAAAAGGAGCTGAGAGAGAAACGGGAAACAAGAGAGAACAAGAGCAGAAACGGAATTGCGCCACCACCCTCACTCGCGACCAGCCTAGCCGAGCCACCAGTTGCCGCCGCCGCTAACTACCATCACACTGGCGCCAGCCACCGGCGTCTTTACCATCGGTACCTCCCCCTCTCTTTCTCTCTACTTCTCTCTTTCTCTCAACCCCTCTCTCCCTCTCTCTACTTCTCTATTTCTCTCAACCCCTCTCTCCTTCTCGTGCCTTCTCCCTCAAACCACCAGCCACCGCCAAACACCACTACGTCAACGTCACCCAGAATCACCACCTACACCTCCAACCACCAACATGCAACCACCACTGCCACTTCCTTTCTCATCTTTCTCTCTCTCCCTCTCAGTTGTGGCACCTCCCCACCTCTCTCCATTTCTCTCTTCCCTCCACCGCCACCACCAAGCCGCCCCAACAGTCACCTCCTCAGCCACCTATTGCCTCCAGAACACCACCTCAAACCACCAAGGCCACCCTCGAGCCACCGTGTAGCCGCCACTAACGAAGTATCCTTTTGAAGTTTAGAAATCGATGTTATCGTACCAACTTTGGACATCCACTACTGCCACCACAGTAAATCGTCTTGGCTGCCGTAAGTTCGGATGAGACCACCTCACGCCGTATAGCCACATATAGCAGTTGAAACCGACGTTCAGATTGTCCAAACAAAACTGCTGAAATTTAACGAAAAATTGAGCCGAACCCAAGCTACTGTGCGTAGCTACTGGTATGCGCATGCAATTGTTTTGTCCAGCATATAGTTTTAGTTAACATTCTAATTAAGTGATATGATATTTTTCTTACATCTCACTTGTTTAATAATAATAATAATAATTATAATAATAAATAAATTTTTATTAGTTACAAAAAGTTAATATTTTACATAAAAGTTGATAAAATTTTTTTAATACTATAAGTATAATGGAATTTTATAGAAAATTAGATTTTTTTTTTATATTGGAAGTTTAAATATTTTAAAAGTAATGATTTTAAATCATACAAAATAAATATATAGAATTTTATAAACTATAAAAGGAGAGTTTTACTTAATTTTGATATAATATAAAAGTTTAGGTTTGATAAAATATTTTTAAGCTAAGAATAATAAAATAAAACTAATGTTTAAGAAACAAGTTAAATTATGAGGAATTATAGGTTTCAAATTAAAAATAATGAATTTTTGTAACATTTAACTAAAGTTTAAAAAACAAATTAAATAATAATAATTTTAAAATAATAATGATAATAATAATCAAATTATGTTATTTTGTAATTAGTTAATGAAACTTAACATTTTATAAAATTTAACTAAAGAATTAGTATGGGTTCATCCCATTATTTGATACAAAAATAAGATTTTATATTTTATGAACTAAAGCTTAACAAAAATAATGAATTTTATAAATTTTTAAAATAAAATTTAGAATTTATATAAACTATAAGGTTTTACCATGAAAACTAAAATTAGGACTTATTTTATAAAAATCTATATTCTTAAAAGAAAAATATTAATAAAACTAAATAAAACCTAAGACAAAGAAAATTTACCAAAAATACAAGGTAGTAATTAGAGTTCTCTGTATATGTGTCATGTAGATCAGGAATTTCACAAACAAGATAATTAAACATTTCTACTATCCAAGTGAATCATTCGATATCTGAATTAATTTAACTTTCAAATTAATGATTTGATATGTTGTATCTGATATGGAATTGACGAATTAATCTTGAAATGATTATGAAAATGAATGCAAAACTATGATAAGTTATAAGAATAAGAATGATCGTTTAAACGGTGTCCCGGTCGCTAGGGGATGATAAAGATACTAGCGAGGTGAATAGAATAAAGGTGGGGCCATAATCAGATAGCTAAGGAATGATCACATCCACTGTATATTTATCTTATCGTAGGGTCACTCCCTACTAATTGCTGGTTGAACTGTTAAACAAATATTATTATGAATTTGTGAAACTATTAGTAACTCAGATATCAATGAATTCACACTAACTTTGCTATTGGACGTATTTTTAACATGCCATGTAATGCATAAAAGGAAATGTTACTGGAATATGCCTATATCCTACTTGAAACCACGTGCATGTACAGTAGCAAGCTCTAGAGATTTTTAAAATGAGATCTAAAAAATGTAAATGTAAACTTCTTTTTATAAAAATGGTTTATTTTCAAATTCTTTTAATGTTCATAAATGAGAAATCTTCTAAATAAAGATAAAGAAAGAGGCCTCAGATGAGTTTTAACTCATTGGCCGGTCATGGATGCTATTATTGAAATGGGTCTTCACACCCCGGAGCCCGGACCCCTGACCTTTAAACCCTTAACCCCCAACCTCCTAACTCCCAGTGTCTAACCTTCGACCCCCGAACCCGACCTCTGATCCTGACCCTCGAACCCCAAAAACCCAGAACACAAGAACCTTGACCCAAACCCAAGACCCCCGACTCCCGATCACTGGATCCCCCACTCCTAATCCCTGTACCATCGACTCTTTGAACCTTAAACTAGTAGTGTTGGTAGAATGGTGGTGTTGGTGGTAGAATGGTAATGCTGGCGGTGGTGACAGTGGTGGGATGGTGTGGCATCGGGATTTAGGGTTTGTTTCAAAATGAAAATAGGGAATTCAAGAGTTAATTTAAAATTTTTTTGACACCTTGAAAACCAAAAAGTCTTGAAAATCATTTTTATTAAAAATTGGAGTCGCCACTTAATTTTAAAAAAAAACCAAGAAAAATAAAAATGTGCCCTTGATTTTTGAAAACGTTAACCAGAGAAAATAAGGGTTCGGGGGCTAAAGTACAAATCGGGGAAGGTATTAGGCATCATGTTCGCCCAATTGTTAGGTTGACCTCTATTAATTATCATTGGTTCTTTAATTTTATTTCTCAAATACATACAAATACAAAAAATAAGAGTAAAGAGAAAATATCTAAAATCAAATAATAAAAATACATAGTATAGGTATATAGAATGCCAAATAAAAAATAAAAAAAATTAGATCCTAAGGTATGCAAATTCTAATTAAATGATATATGAAGCGAACCGCATATGGTATACAAAGCATTAAATTATTTTTGTGAAACTAACAAATCCTAATCACGTCAAAGTTAAACTAAGCATAACATGGATTCAAACGAATGAGAAATAAACCTAAGGCGTTCTAAGCCTTAAACATGCTAATCTATAATATAAATTACATATTGGACACTTCAATCATAACAAGACAAAATACTGTAAAAACACAATTAAGCTACTGAAGCAAAGTTAATCTACTAAAATGAAACAGAGGTGGCGACCGTAACATACAGATGTTACGGTAGCAAGACCCTAAGGCCAGAAAGTTACGATTGTGAAGATCAGAATCACACCTACAAGCATGTCAGTGCATCTTTGTTATGACCGCAACAAATGGACGCTGCGACCGCAAGGAATTTGAGCACTTTTTACTGAACCGTATACTAGGGTGCTGGTGTAAAATATAGGCAGAGCATAATTGAGACTGTTTTAATTAAACTATAAATGAAAGTTAATCGAATTCTTTTTTTAAAAAAAATTAAGCATATTCTTAATTTGATAACCCAAAATTAATAGTCAAAGCAATTAAGTCTAATGATATCAAAACTAAGGAAAAAGAATACATATGGTCCTAATAGTCCCGAAATTGGAAATTAAACATGTGAATATTAAACTGTGTGATGGTAGTACTAAAGAAAAAACATGTAATTCAGCAATTGAAATTCAAATTCAAAACCCGACCTCCCCACGGGGTTAGAAAATGTGAGAACATCGGGGGTCTAATAGAATACCTAATACGCCACTATCTAGAGGGGTCCTCAAGTCGTGGAATGTAAAGTCGTCGGCTAAATTCTCGAGAGGTAATCCAACTCCAGTATTCATGTCAAGCTCGAGCAGTAATATGAATTGGGGTGTGAGTCAGGAATGCAATAGAGTACCGGCGTACTTGGAATAGCACTCGACAAAGCAATAGTATATCTACGTCAGAAAAAAAAGGGTCATTTGAAATCGTACCAAAGGTACGTTTATATAGAGTATGTCAACCAATGAGGTGATGCCACGTTCAATGCTCAGACTAGGCTCACAAAGCTTGCGGTCGCTACCATCAAAGGTTGCGACCGTGAGGTTAAAGGTTGTAACCATGACAAAATGTAAGGTTTCCAAGAGATTCATATGGCGGTCGCAACAATCAATTAAACGGTCGCGGGGTTCAAAAGGTTGTAGGTGAATTACTTGGGCTAGTGAACAACTAAGTCTCAAGGTTCAAAAGGTTGCGGGTAAATTACTTGGACAAGTGAACAACAAGGTCGCAAGGTTTAAAAGGTTGTAGCCTCAAAGTTCGAAAGATGTGATCTTGTGGTTTGGTTTCATGGAATACTAGACTTAGATTGCCTCCCGATGATCGTGCGGAGTCATCATTCTTACTTGGTTTTCATCATCGGACTCAGCTGGATAAGCCTAAATTTGGCGAGGTTAAATTGGGGTGTCTACAGTTGTCCCTCTTTGACACAACTTGCATAGCAACACGTGATGCAAGTTATGTCAAAAACTCATAGATAACATCCATTTAACCGAACCGCCAATCTTAGGCTGCAAGACATATAAGCATACAGTTAACGGTCGTCGTGCCTAAATTTCTATTGAGCTGCCTACGTACCCTTTTGCTAGGGATCAGATCAAAACGTAGCTATAGGGCAAATGCAAAAGATGCAGGATGCAAGATGTAAAACATGAAGCAGATGCTAGCAGGTCAAAAGATATCCTAATGGTCGAGTCAAGACTTAGAGGAGCACGAGCGAACAACAATTCAAAGATTGAGTATAGATCTAAGAATTTGATTTTGGATAAAATAATCACAAGGATCGAGTTAAGATCTTAGAAATTATTTTAACCGGGAAAACATGAATTAATAGGTCAAGTCAAGACCTAAAAATTTGGGATGAGAACGGGATAAAATAATTAAAAAGTCTAGCAAAGACTTTAAAATTAAATTTATAGGAAAAAAAATCACAAATTAATAGATCGAGTCAAGACCTAGAAATTTGGAACGAAAACATAGGATAAAATAATTAAAAAGTCGAGTAAAGATTTTAAAATTAAATTTATCGAGAAAAAATTACAAATTAATAGGTTGACTCAAAACCTAGAAATTTAGGATGGGAACTCGTGATAAAAATAATTAAAAAGTTGAATAAAGACTTTAAAATTAAATTTATCAGGAAAAAATCACAAATTATTAGGTTGAGACAAAATCTAAAAATTTGGGACGAAAACACGGGATAAAATAATTAAAATGTCGAGTAAAGACTTTGAAATTATTCAAAAAAACCCCAAAACAAACATCCAAACACACCATTAAGGGTAATCACAAACCCCAAAACGCAATCATGACAAAAATAGGTACACCCGCAACATTCAAATGTTGCGGTCGCAGGGTCCAAAGGACGAGGTCGCGATGTGACCATTGGTCAAGCTTGCTGTCGCTTAAATCTTTTTGAATATACCTTGCAGTCGCGAGGAAACCCTTCATAAACCGAACGGTCGCAACATTCGAATGTTGCGGTCACAACATCCAAGCGCCTTAATGGCCCCCCAAACGCACGGAGCAGCCCTCACTTAGCATCGTTCACTCTCTCTCTGACTCTCGCTACTCTCTCCAACCCTCTCAAGATTCTAAGGCTTTTGAGACTTTCTTTAGCTCTTCCTTAGCATCTTCTTTATTTTCTCCACATGGCCAGCCACGATCATGGTGACGACATATTTGGGGCACGACAAGGACCTTCCGTGTGAAGACCCGGTACGTGTTTATTTTACGGTTAATTATTTTAATATAATTGAATTGTCAGGGATGGCTTTGGATGATAGTAATTTGGCATGGTGAGTGCGGTTGGTGTGCTGTGACACTCGAATATTACCTTGTGATTAATTCTATAATTTTAAAAAAAAATTAAGGGAGAGATAAAAATTTAATTTAAATTAACTTTGGAAATTTAAATGATACAAGTTAAAGAAGTTATGTAATTGAGAAGCATACAAACAAGGCTAGGGAAAATTCTCTAGAAACATCAAGAATATGAGAAGAGAATGGAAAAAAGGTCAAAGGGACCCCAAGTCCCTCCCATTTTCCAGCCGACATACCTCCTCCCCCTTCTTCTCTTCTTCTTTTCTTTTCTCATGAACGAATACTCCCAAAACCCTTGAACCCTTACCTTCTCACAAAAAATGGGAGAGTTTGAAGCAAAATTGGGAAACCACCAAGGAAGATTGAAGTTCTACACCACAAGAGGAACAATTAGAAGCATAAAAAGGCAAATCCCAAGTGTGGCCGAAAGCCTAGAGTGGAAATTGGGTGAAATCTCAAGATGTTGGAGCCACACGAGATTGAAACTAGATTGAAAGCCACCTAGGGAGGAATCCAAGCTTTGGAGCAAAGAGGTGGAAGATTAAACAACAAAGAGGCAAGAACACACATAATCCAAACCCTAAGTGGAGAGATTTGAAGATATCTCAAGGTTTTGAGCAATCTGAGGTAGGATCTAGACTATCTTTCATGTTTTACGTTGATTTGGGTTGATATTTTGGTTATGTTAGTAAAATCTAGTTGATTTCATGCATAATTGAAGAATTGATATATGTGTGTGTGGCAGTTGAATTGAAAATAGTTGATTACATGAATAGGTTGGTTTTTTGTGAAAATGGGAGTTTTTAAAAAATGGTTAAACATGATTTTGAGAGTTTATTGTATAAAAATGAGCTTAAAATACTTGAAATTCTATATTTTTGCATGAAATTGGGTTTAGATGGGTGTTGGCCTCAAAACTTAGCAAAAAATCAATTTTCGATGCAGAATGGCTCGAATGACCGCTGAGCGGTCTATCGGGTGGTCTCGGCTTCTTGTAGCAGGCCAAATTGCTCGACAGACCGCTCGAACGATCTAACCAGCGGTCTCTTTTCATTAGTTAAAAATGTTTTCTTTAAATCAGTGAATCTTCACTATTCGAACTCGAAATTGAGTCATTTTTGTACTCAAACTGAAGCCCCTAAAGTTTTCTTTCCAATGACATCACTCTCACAATAAAATTCTTTTTGTAAAAAAAGTTATGACAAAATAGTAAAAGTGTGTCAAATTTTCTTAATTGTTTTTCACCCGTTATTGGCCAAATGTCTTGGAAAAGATTATTTTTCATCCTCGTTGGACTTTTTATCAAATTTCTTATTCCTTGAGCCATAGATACACCTATATAAATCTATTTGGATTGGGATTCATGTGTTGGACCATTTGGTTAGACTTCACAATGGAAGTGGATTTTCTACATAAAGAATGGTTTGAAGGTACAAGAATGGGTATTTGTGAGTTATGGTGTGACATGGTCATCATTTAAAATTCTAAGCATTTTGAAAGAAAACATGAGTTTTAAACTTCCATATATGCATATGATGGGTGTATTCCATTTTCTTTAAACGGCATGATCTCAAATGAATTCATTTTGTGATGTTGGTGCTTTATGAAATCCATGAAAGAAATGTGAAATGAAATTCATGAGAAATTGTGTACTAAAGATTAGGATGTATTTGATTTGAAAAGGGAGATTGAATACTAAAACAGAATGTGATTTGGAAATGAAATGGAAAGTTTGAAATTTGAAATTGAATGGGGCAACATGTGAAATTGATTGGGAGAGGAAACAGTTGTGGATTGGACTCCCAGATTATGAAATTGAAAGTTATAACGGATAATGAACCGAGTATGAATTGATGTAAATTAAGTTGGGCTTGAACAGCTTCGTCATGAAAGACCGAAAATTTGCGTAAGATAGGGGCCACATGCCCATGGGTTAGCCCTCGAAATATGGTAGTTGTGTCGTGATGAGTTATGGAGCGACCCATTCTACAACGGCTTCACATAACCTGTTGGGGGCGAATGGGGCGATGTTTCTATAAGCTGCGTCCGATGCCGGTTCATTAAAATGTGATACGCTTTATGTGGAAAATCGGGTAACGGAATAATAATATGGATAATGTGAAGGAAATGAATGTTTTGGAAAAAGGATCAATGTATATGAATAATGAAATAAAGAGTTGATGTGATAGAAAATGAATTAATGAATGGACTAAATTGGTGTGCGTGGGTGTGTGCGTGTGAACGAACAACAAATTTGTAAAATTTACATTTTTACTTCGGTTGCACCTACCACACATCACAAATCATGTATAACATTTGAGTTAGTATTTATCCTACGAGCTCCGGCTCATGTATGTGTACTAAACCATTTCAGGTTCTGAGAATCGGGAGTGCTACCAAGGCAAAGGATGCACTTTGGAAAAAGGATAGAGGAAGAATCTAGTGTTTTATTTTGGTTTCGTGTTATGTTTGTACATAAAATTAAATAGATAAATGTAACTAATATGAAGGCTTGAAATTGAATATATGTTGACGCAAATCCTTAAGTGGTTTTGTAGATAAACTTTTGAAACTTGATTTATTTATTTTGAATCTTTTGAATGCAGAAATAAAAGGAAAACCCTTTTTATTATTTAAATGTCATAGTGCAGTGTATATGTTAATGTTTGAAAAGTTATTATTAGTTTAGTTCCTGTATGGTTTAACTCGGGGTTTAGCTCAAGGACTTGGGGTTTGGGTCATGACATTCCACTTTTGATAGCTCTTCACTTGGCACCATAGGAGGTGCCAGCTCTAGTATACTTGCTGGTACGATCACCGCACCTCAGGCTTCCACTGCTGTGGGGGTTATGGACATACTTGCTACCGAGGCTGAACGGTCTTTGCTTCGTGCTGCTGAGGACCAGGACAGGGCGGCACGGGCAATGGCCATAGCATAGGCAACTGTAGATCAGGCTGCAGCGAAGTAAGAAACTTTTGAGGTTGAGATTGCTGACTTCTTAGATCTCCTTGTTAGTCAGGGGATCCCCACTCTTTTTGACCCTTGTCACTACTCTCCAGCTCCTCATCGTCTGAGACCCAGCGGGATGAGGAGATACGAGCCTTCGGTTGCTAATGTTGTTCCCGATCTTCTTCTCCACGTGCCACAAGACCACCTCTCCCGCCATAACCATGCGGTAAGTCTTCTTTTCTTATCTTTCAATTCAGAATACTAGAGCATGCCTTGTAGCTTTATATTTGAACATAAATGCATGTTTAGGATCCCCTGTTACTTGAGACATAATGTATGTTACTGATGATCTTGTAATCAATTGTCCCAGTTATAATAACATAATCAATTTAATAATAGGAACATATAATGGAAAATTGCAATTCAAACATATTGTTAACATTAAAAGGACAAACCTGGATATTGGACCGAGGACTAAAGAGATTACCTAAGCAACTGGAGATTTTGTGACAAACACTTGGATACTAAGGTTTAGAACATAGATTCCCAAAAAATGGGGCTTAAGGTGCCAGGGGAGCAAGGCTTTAGAAAACATATAGGTGCCTGAGGAGCACGGCTTAGGGTACCTGCGGAGCACGGCTTTAGAAAACATATAGGTGTTTGAGGAGCAGGGCTTAGGGTACCTGGGGAGCTAGGCTTAGGGAGAACCTAAGGATCGTCACACACACACGAACATAGGAGTTTTGCCCGACACACTAGGCATTAGGGTGCCTTGCTTACTAAGGCTTGAGAAAACTTAAGGATCGGCACACACACACGAACCTAGGGTTTGATAGAAGAATTTGCCTAGCACACCAGGGCTTAGGGTGTCACCTACCTCACTAGGGCTTAAGAAAACCTAAGGATTGTCACACACACACGAACCTAGGGTTTGATAGAAAGATTTGCCAGGCGTACCAGGGCTTAGACTGCCTAGCTCACTACAGCTTAAGAAAACCTAAGAATCGTCACACACACACACTAACCTAGGGTTTGATAGAAGGATTTTCCTAGAGCACCAGAGCTTAAAAGAACCTAAGGATCGTCACACACACACGAACCTAGTGTTTGATAAAAGAATTTACCTAGCGCACTAGGGCTTAAAGTGCCTAGCTCACTAGGACTTAAGAAAACCTAAGGATCGTCACACACATACGAACCTAGGGTTTGATAAAAGGATTGGCCTCGCGTACTAGGGCTTAAAAGAACCTAAGGATCGTCACACACACATGAACCTAGGGTTTGATCGAAGGATTTACCTAGCGCACTGGGGCTTAGAGTGCCTAGCTCACTAAGGCTTAAGAAAACTAAAGGATCGTCACAGATACATGAACCTAAGGTTTGATAGAAGGATTTTCCTGGCGCACCAGAGCTTAGGGTGCTTAACTCACTAAGGCTTAAGAAAACCTAATGAATTTCACTCACACACAAACCTAGTGTTTGAAAGAGAGTTTACCTGGAGCACCAGGGTTTAGGGTCCCTAGCTCACTAGGGCTTAAAAAAACCTAAGGATCGTCACTCACATACGAACCTAGGGTTTGAAAGAGGGTTTACCTGGAGTACCAGGGATTAGGGTGCCTAGCTCACTAAGGCTTAAAAAGACCTAAGGATCGTCAATCACGCACGAACATAGGGTTTAAAAGAGGGTTTACTTGGCGCACCAGGGCTTAGGGTGCCTAGCTCACCAGGGCTTAAAAGAACCTAAGGATCGTCACTCATACACAAACCTAAGGTTTGAAAGATGGTTTGTCTGGTGCACCAGCACTTAGGGTACCTAGCTTACTAGGGCTTAAAAGAACCTAAGGATCATCACACACACACGAACCTAGGGTTGAATTTGCCGGGCGCACCAGGGCTTAGGGTGCTTAGCTGACTAGGGCTTTAAGAAAACCTAAGGATCATTACTCACACACGAACGTAGGATTGGATTTGCCTGACGCACAAGGCCTTAGGGTGCCGAGCTCACTAGGGCTAAAGAAAACCTAAGGATCGCCACACACACACGAACCTAGGGTTTGATAGAAGGATTATCTGGTGCACCAGGGCTTAGGGTGACTAGCTCACTAGGGCTTTAGAAAACCTAAGACGCCGTCCGGACTTAGGAATACCTAAACAATGCTTCGCATTAGGATTTGAGTATTTCTCTTTCTTCATTCTCTTTTGCATCTATTTTATTCTTTCGACCTTATTATATCTTCTGATCATCTTCTTTTTGCTTTTTAGGCTGGCAGATACATCCGTGGCTTTGGTGGCTTAGGTGAGGTATTAGAGTGGCATGCTGCTCTTTTAGCCCCTAGCCGAGCCTTCATCGATGCTTTTGATTTTACCTAATTCATACCATTGCTGGGTGAGACCAGTAATAACAAAGTTCTGCTGACTGCTCTAGTAGAGAGGTGGTGAGACACCACCGACACCTTACACTTCACAACATTCGAGGCCACACTGACCCCACTTGACTTCGCCATGATCATAGGCATTCGAGTTGGTCATAACCCCATTCCTTTCGACTCCACCATCTCCTAGTTCGTGGAGGCTCTCACCTACTTCTTGGGCACTGTTCCTACCCAGATGGACTAGGGCCGCATCAGGTACTCCTGGTTCTATACCCACTTTCGTTAATTCCACTGCTTAGAGCCTTGCCATTATGAGTGGGATTTTTGGGCTTTTCTTCCGTAAACAAGGAGAATACCATTGATCTGCATTACCTAGGAGCCCTATTCCATCTAGACCTAGTGGCCTTTTATTGTTGGAGGCAAACTGTCAAGATTATTGATTTGTAAATAATTTTTCAAAAAATAAAACTAAATGGACAATCGCCGAAATAAGTTCCAGATAAAAACTTTTTGATGTCGAACGATCAAAATAAAATCCGTTCCACCCCAGTTAATTTAGATGAATACCTTTTGGTCGATTCTCTAACTATAAATTTTGATTTCCTAGTTGAAACTCCGGTCAGACTTTTTACTGTATTCCTGATGCAATTTTCAAATGTAGTATAGACTATGATCCTTCGAGAACTGGTACAGGCAGAACCTGGATAACCTTAGTTTTGAAAGACAACTTCTGAATTTGGTTCAGCCTATCCGCATATTTATAGGGTTACAGCAGGGACCTATGGAGTAATTATGACTTAGACTTCTAGTGTAACCCAGATACCAATTCAGCGGTTTTCGCAAATATACAAACCTCTCAGTGATTTCTATAATTATGAAAACCTTGCAGCGACTTTTGTAACTTTCATAAAATACTAAATTACAGTTAACACCACTAACGAATTGTAACTGCACTCTTAGTCATAATCTCAAGACGAATTTGCATTGAACTTCTGTTATTAAATGCTTAACTCATCTCCCCACGTTAAGATTTTCGATATCCGCTAATTAAATTTAATTACTAATAATTTAATTTAATCAGCATCTTCAAAATTCTTTAAATCCTTCTGCTTAACTTATCTGACCGCCAGATAATCAAATCCACCTGCAATGTTTGGCCCGGTCAAAATTTATAAGCTTTCTTAAGGGAGTATCATCAATTCTGAACAATCAAGACGTGGATTCCGTCAATAATTAATATTTATCATATAAATAATATCGCTATCCAATTTACAGGGACTGTAGACTCATATAAGATTACACCCTCTAATGAATCAAAACAACGAGTATTAAATATACGCAAATAATAATTATTTCAGAATTAAGAGTATAAACACTATTCATAATAACATTGGGGTGTGAATTAATTTATATAGTCAGTATAAATTTAATTTGCCCAATGTGTCTCGTTTAATACACACAAAGTATATTAACATAGAGAGTCAAAACAATAAACGACACTATTATCTGTTCTCCGTAATCAAGACAATCCTATTAAAATTCTGTACTACAGTTGTACCGATGGTATACCTATTTTCATTTAAACTGTGAACAAATACATATATTATGAAAAAATTTAAAATCTGATCTTCTGTGTGCAAGTCGTACTCTACACACCAGATTAAATACTGTACAAAATAAAGGACATTTATGCATAATATTAAAAAAAATAATATTACATACATTGCTCATTAAGATTCTCATAAAATAAAAAATTAATTTTATTAAAATAAAATTAAATACTAAAAATATGATTTTTAGTATATAATTTCTCTATACTAAAAACATCACCCCTCTGTATAATTTCTCGTATCAGGTGATACTTACGCTCAATATGCTTTTCTTTCTTGTGGACTCTTGGTTCCTTTGAGTTTGAAATCGCTCTGCTATTATCATAATAAAGTGTAATAGCTGACTGAACTAAAAGGACCACGTCTAGATCCAACAGGAAGTTCCTGAGCCAAATGGCCTCCTTCGCTGCTTTAGGAGCTGTCAAGTACTCGGCTTTCATGGTGGAATCAGCAATACAGGACTGCTTGATACTCCTCCAACTTATAGCTCCACCTCCCTAGGTAAACACATATCCTGAGATAAACTTATGAGAATCTTTGTCTGACTAGAAACTTGAGTCTGTGTACCGTAAAGGTACTAAACTGTTCGCCTGGTATACTAACATATAATTTCTAATCCTTTTTAAGTACTTGATTACATTTTATACCGCTGCCAATGCTTCTACCTAGGTTAGACGAATATCTGCTAACCATGCCAACGACAAATCAAATGTCGAGTCTAGTACAAAGCATAGTATACATTAGGCTTCCTACTGCTGAAGCATAAGGAATTGCCTTTATCTTCTCTATCTCATCAGGTGCCTTAGGACACTAGTCCTTTGATAGAGTGATTCCATGCCTAAAAGAGAAAAATCATTTCTTGGAATTCTGCATACTAAAACGAGCAAGGATATCATCGATATACTTTGCTGGTGATAAGCACAACATCCTTTGTTTTCGATCTTGCAAAAGCTTGTTCCTAAGAAATTTAACTGGCTTCTCCCAAGTCCTTCATATCGAACTATCTAAATAATCATACTTTTACCGAAGATAAAACCCCTACATCATTTCTGATGAGTAAGATATTATCTAGATAAAGTACTAGAAAGACAACCAAGCATTCGTCACGTTTCTTGTACATATAAAACTCATCTGGACTTTAATCAAAATCACAAGACTTTATGACTTGATCAAACCCAGTATTCTAAGACTTCGATACCTACTTAAGTCCATAAATGGATCTCTTAAGCTTGCACAACATGTGCTCCTAGCCCTTTGCTATGAAACCGTTTGGTTGTACCAAATAGATACATTCGTCAAGACTTTCGTTAAGAAAAACTGTCTTGATATTCATTTGTCAAATTTTGTAATCGAAATGAAGAGCAATGAGTAAGAGAATTTAAATAGACTTAAGCAAGGCTACCGGTGAAAAGGTTTCCTCATAATTGATCCTTTCTTTTTGAGTGAATTCTTTTGCAATAAGTGTTGTTTTGAAGGTTTCAGCCTTTCACCTGCTCCACTCTTCCTCTTATAGATTCACTTGCATCCAATAGATTTTATCCCTTCAGGTGGTTCTATAA
>JAULJZ010155730.1:0-28491 GCA_032270985.1 Heliamphora pulchella | reverse complement strand
CTCAAAACTATGCTGCCATACATCTGACTCCCATGCCCTCTACATGACTATCAAAAGTCTTAGCTGGTAAGCTCTTTGTAAAAAGATCTGCAAGGTTGTCTCCTAATACAATCTTTGTCATAGCAACATCACCTCTCTGTTCAATTTCTCGTATCAAGTGATACTTACGTTCAATGTGCTTGTCTTTCTTATAGACCCTTTGCTCCTTCGAGTTTGCAACCGCTCTATTATTGTCACAGTAAAGTGTAATAATCGACTAAACTAAAGGCACCACATCTAGATCCAACAAAAGTTCATGAGCCAAACAGCCTCCTTAGCTGCTTCAGAAGCTGCCACATATTCGACCTCCATGGGGGAATCAGCATTGCAGGACTGCTTGATACTCGTCCAACTTATAGCTTCACCTCCTAAGGTAAACACATATCCTGAGGTAAACTTACAGGAATCCCTGTCAGACTAGAAATCTGAGTCTGTGTACCCCAAAGGTACTAGACTGTCTGCCTAGTAAACCAACGTATAATCCTTAGTCCCTTTCAAGTACTTGATTATATTCTTTACCGCAGTCCAATGCTCTTGCCCTAGGTTAGATTAATATCTGTTAACCATTCCAACGGCAAAGCAAATGTTAGGTCTAGTGCAAAGCATAGCATACATGAGGCTTTCCACTGTCGAAGCATAAGGAACCGCCTTCATCTTCTCTATCTCATTAGGTGTCTTAGGACACCGATCCTTGGATAGAGTGATTCCATACCTGAAAAGGTGAAACTCTTTCTTTAAATCTTGCATGCTAAAACGAGCAAGGATATCATCGATATATTTTGCTTGTGATAAGTCCAATATCCTTTGTTTCTGATCTCGCACAAGCTTGATCCCAAGGATGTGACTAGCTTTTCCCAAATCGTTCATATCGAGCTACCCAAATAACATACTTTAACTGTAGATAATTCCCCCACATCATTTTTTATGAACAAGATATCGCTACATAAAGTACTAGGAAGATCACCACGCTTCCGTCACGCTTCTTGTAAGCACGGGACTCATCTAGACTTTGATCAAAACCATAAGATTTTATAACTTGATCAAATCGAGTGTTCCAAAACCTTGATGCCTGCTTAAGGGCATAAATTGATATCTTAATCTTGTACAACATGTGCTCCTGACCCTTTGCAATAAATTCATCTGGTTGTATCGTATAGATACACTCGTCAAAACGTTCGTTAAGAAAAGCTGTCTTGACATCCATTTTCCAGATTTCGTAATCGAAATTTGCGGCAATAGATAAGAGAATCAAGATAGACTTAAGCATGGCTACCGGCGAAAAGTTTCCTCATAGTCGATCCATTCTATCTGAGTGAACTCTTTAGCAACAAGCTTAGTTTTGACGGTTTAAACCTTCCCGTCTGCTCCACTCTTCTTCTTGTAGATCCACTTGCATCTAATGAATTTTATTCCTTTGGGTGGTTTTACAACTTCCCAGACCTGATTGGAATACATAGATTTCATCTCTGAATTCATATCCCTTTGCCAAAGATCTGTATCTTTTGTCTTGAAATGTTTCATTGTAGTTACAGGGCTCGGTATCTAGTTTTATCGGGATCATGTTAAAACACTCTCTCAAGAACATATACCGGTCAGGTTGATGAACAACTCTCCCACTACGATGAGGCACTACCTGTGTCTGTGTACTAGTAGAAACACGCTATACAGAATCAGAATCTTGTGCATCAGTACCCTGTTATTGATTTTCACCTGTCCCGATAATCCTCCCACTACGACGAGGTAATGAGATATTAGTGACTTATTCTACCATTCTACTGCTATTTTTTTCAGTTCTTCTAGAATAATATTTCTTTTGGGCCTGTGATCCATAATATAATTCTATTCCAAGAATCATGCATTGGTGATAACAATGACCTTATGATCCTTAGGATTATAAAATAGACCACCATTCATTCCCTTGGAATACTGCACAAAGAAAACAGACTTTCGTCCTCGGTTCCAACTTACCTGTGCTCCCTTTCAGCACATGTGCTGGACTCCCCCAAATCCAAATGTGTTTCAGACTAGGCTTGCGTCCGGTCTACAATTCTGTGGGGGTAGAAGGTACTAACTTAGTGTTAGGGTTGGTATACTGAAAATTATGTTTTTAGTATTTAATTTTATTTTAATAAAATTACTTTTCTATTTTATGAGAATCTTTATGAGCGATGTATGTGTATCATTTCTTTGATATGTATAAATGTTCAATATTCTGTATAGTATTTAATCTGGTGTGTAGAGTATGGATTGCATACCGAAAACTAGATTTTAGGTTCTTACAAAATATAAATTTTATATTCACAGTTTGTATGGAAATGGACATATCATCGATATGACTGTAGCACAGAGTTTTAGTAGGCCTGCCTTGGTTACGAAGAACAGATAATAGTATCGTCTATTGTTCCAACTCTCTGTGGTAGTACACTTTGTGTGTATTGAATGGGATATTTTGGGTAATTAATTTAGTACTAACTACTGACTATGTAAATTAATTCACACCCTAAGATTATTATGAATAGTGCTTATCCTCTTAATTCTGAAATAATTATTGATTTGCATATATTTAATATTCGTTATTTTAATTAATTAGAGGATGCGATCTTATATGGGTCTATATTTCCGGTGAGTTGGATAGCGGCATTATTTATATGACAAATATTAATTATTGATGGAATCCACGTCCCGAATGATCGGGATTGATGATACCCCCTTAAGGATGCTTATAAGTTTTGATCAGGTCAAACCCTACAGGTGGATTTAATTATCCTGCGATCAAATAAATTAAGAGGAAGGGCTTAAGGAATATTATGATACTGATTAAATTAAATTATTAGTAATTAAATTTAATCGACGGGTATCGGGAATCATAACGTGGGGAGAAATGGTAAGCATTTAATAACAGGAGCTCAATGCAAGAAGGTCTTGCGATTATGGGTCAGAGTGCAACTACAGTTCTTTAGTGGTGTGAACTGTAATTCAGTATTTTATGAAATCTGCAAAAATCGCTGCTAGTTTTCCATAATTACAGATACCGCTATGCGTCTTTCTTTAATTACAGAAACCGCTGGTAGGTGTTTATGTTTCACTGAAAGTTTTACTCATAATTACTCTCCATGTCACTACTGTAGCCCTATATATACACGGGTAGGCTGAACCAGTCTGAGATTGATAGTTTATATATCATTATCATTATGATATTATTTTTGTCCTTCAAAAACTTAAATATATCGTGGTTCTGTCGGTACGAGTTCTCGGAGGATCGTAACCCACACTACGTTCGAGGATCGCATAAGGGAATACAGTAGAAGATCTGACTAGAATTTCAACTCGGTATCAAGTCGTAGTTGAAGATTAGATCGACAAGAGGTATTCTTCTAAATTAATTTTGATTGCACGGATTTATTTTTGATCGTTCAACGTCAAAATTTTTATCTGGAGCCCGTTTCGGCGTTTGCCCGTCTAATTAATTTTTATTGAAAATCGTTTTACAAAAATAATGATCTTGATAGTATTGCCTCCAATAAATTGGTATCAGAGCCGTTCTGATTTTTGTTTACGATTATCGGGGTCGGGTAGATTTAGAACTGTGCTAACTTTGTTTTGCAGACGTTTTAATCCCAATTTTATAATCATTATTTATTTTCATATTTGATTGAATACGTGGATTATGATTTAATTTAATTAATTTTTTAACAACGGGGGTTTACCGTGTTAAATTAATTAATTTTAGATTGATTGTGAACTTTACGGAGGAATAGGATCAATATAATATTTATTATTCTTCAATTTTTAGTTTTTTTTTGTCAAAATAAAAAAAAAACAAAAGAATGAAGAACAAGATTGCGCAGCTTGCGTTTTTTTTTATTCATGGAATAAAAAATGACGCAATTCCCAAGCAAGAGCAATCACTATGGCGCCGGTTGTTGTTCAACAAAGATTTGATGGAATTTTTTAATTTCGGAAAAGTGGAGAAAAAGTCGGCTGGTTTCCAAACACAAAGCTGGAACCGCACAACAGTGGAGCCAATTCCCAATCAGCAAGCAACACCACAGTGCCGGATTTCAAAGCACATTAGTGTGTTTGTTTTTTGAAAAAAAAAAAGGCGGTGGCCAAATGCAGCCTAGTGGCTGCGGCAATTCCCGGGCGGTTTAGGGAGCAATGGTTTTTTAATTCCCAAGAATGAAGGGGCGTTGGAGCAAGCGGTTTCAAGTGCAATTGAAAAACCAATCCAAGTGGCGCAATTCATTGGCGTGGTTTCCAAGCTGTGTAATTCCCAAAAGCCATTGATCTCCAAAACGCAATCACAGCGGTTTTGGGTGATTGGGTGATTGGTTGTTTTCCAATCAAGCGGCGCAGCACCAGTTTAAACGCAGCAAGTGGTTTCCATCAAATCACTATTTCGGTTTTTTAAACCAAAAGAAACCGGTTTCCATATTCTATTGCAATTTGTTTCCAAGCCAAACACGCAAGCAAGCCAAGGCAACCCAGGCAGATTCGGCGTCAGGTGTTTGAAATTGCAAGGAGACTGTTTAGTGTTTCGGTGCAAGTGGGTTTCCTCCCCCAGCGGTTTATTCCAAATACTGTTCAGTTTATTTTGGATTAGTGCTTCAGTTTAAACACAGTAAGGAATCCTAAAGCAACTGAGAAAGCTGAAATTTTGCTACAACTAAAAGATTGGAAGCTTTTCTTAAATAGGAAACTGAAATTCTTTAGAATTTCAGATGGATCATAAAATCGGGATTTATATTTATCTTGCATTTAATTTTTATTAACTACGTGGATGAGATATTTATTAGTTTTATTTATCCTATTAATTTAGTTAATTCGAATATTCGATTTTAATTAAATTATTTTGTAATGAAAAATAAAATTAAGTTTTTTTTAATTAATTAATTTTAATTAAATAAAAAAACTTTAGATATTTTATTTTTTACAAAATATCACGTTTAGGAAGTTTTTTAAAATCAAATATCTTAAAAAAACGTGAGAATTAATTTCGAATTTTGAATTAATTAAATGAAAATTTTTTAATCAAAATAAATTATTATTTTCAAAAAATGTGAAACAAAAAATAAAATAAATAAATACCTTTAATCACTAACTTAGCTGAAAAGCTGGAGGAAATACTGTGCATTTATTAAATTTTATTTGCTACGCATTTAAACACGAAAAGATGATTTGATAAATCAGAATCTTTGGAATCGTATACACGAAAAGATGCTTGATTCTTTCAGATCGTGTGACTTTCGAAAGATGGTTTAATGAAACAGAATCTTTGAAATCATATACACGAAAAGTTGTTTGATTCTTTCAGATCGTATGATTTTTGAAATTAATAAATTTATTTTAATTAAATAAATTTTTATAACCCTAAAAAATGTAATAAAAATCTAAGTGGAAGAGGAAATTTATTCACAAATAAATCTCGCGGTCTCCATCACCAGTTTGTAGGTGATACAATTAAACCTTGCGCGTCGGTAGTAAAGCTTTCCTCCCCAACGGACAGATTAATTGCAGTACCGCCAGTACAAATCTCATTTAGGGATAATTATGAATAATTATTAGTATGGATCACTTCTCCAACTGAAAGGTACGTTGCGAAACGATTAATTTGGAATTAGGTGATAGTCAACACTTAGCTGTATATAATAGTATCATTTTCATATGAGTTACTGCTATTGTATACTGAACCAAAACTATGTCTGCTATTTAATTTTACTTTGCATAGTTAGTTATCTAGATAGTAAAATTAAAAAGAATTGGCATGTCTGGTCTTATGATGGATAGTAGATGTTCACCCATCGTGGCATGCTATTCTCAAGTTATCAAGATGCTGGCAAATTTATTTTTAAAATGGTAGATGAAACCAAATTAAAATGAATTCAAAGTTTTGCTCATCATAATTAACGATTTTTTAATTATGTGATTCTCATGATTAAAATGAATTTCAATCTACTCGCTTTAATACTAAAAAAATAAACTAACGGGACCAAATTATGTTGACTGAAAATGTAACTTGGATATAACTTTAACTACAAATAGTATTCCATCAATACCAAGAAATGTGTTTATTTCAGAAAAAGGTTCTTCATTGGGGCCAGAAGACATGAAGAAGAAAAATGTTCAGAAACAAGTAGACACATTTTCTAAGGTAGTTAGTAGGCCACGAACTGGTGTGAAATAGTCGAAAAGCAAATGTTTTCACTACAACCAGACCCGTCACTGAAAAAAGCTATGTCCAGTATTTCTCAAAAGGCAGAACAAACACGGTAATTTCTATTCACTGGTTGTGGAAACATATTTAGCGGTGTTATTTACCGGTACCTAGTGTGTAGATACGGGAGCCACTAATCATGTCTGCAATTCATTGCAGGGGTTATAGAAAACCCGATAACTTAGTGATGGGGAGATTTACTTGTATATGGGCAATAATACAAAGGTAACAGCAGTTGCAGTAGGAGATGTCACTCTCAGCTTTGGTAGAGATCGAGTTTTAATATTGAGAGATTGTTTTTATGTACCTACCATTAGAAGAAATTTAGTTTTTATTTCTGAATTGGCTAAAGACGGATATTTTTTTTATTTTAATAACTCTGTGGTTATTAAGGATAATAAATCGATTATCTATTCTGGTACATTGGTAGATAATCTCTATATTATTACTTCAATCTCTCCGACATTGCAACTAATTGAAATGAATAACACATCTAATTTGCCATATAAGATAAAGTTTTCTTCTTTAATGAACGAAACGTTTCTTTGCCACTTACACTTGGGTCATATTAATCTAAAAAGGATAAAGAGACTGGTAGCTGATGGACCTTTGAGTTCATTGAAAGTGGAGGCACTTCTAGTCTATGAATCTTGCTTAGAGGGTAAAATGACCAAGAGGCCCTTTTCGGCCAAAGGCTATAGAGCTACAAAAACCATTGGAGTTGGTTCATTCTGATGTGTGTGGTCCTATGATAATCCGGATTAGAGGTGACTTTGTGTACTTCATCAGTTTCATTGATGACTACTCAAGGTATAGATACATTTATCTGATGCACCGTAAGTCTGATGCTTTGAGAAATTCAAAGAATTCAAGGCGGAGGCGGAGATGCATCTGGGTAAAATTATCAAATCACTGCGATCCGACCGTGGTGGGGAATACCTCTTTGGAGAGTTTAAGGACTACCTGTCATCAGATGAAATTACGTCCCAGTTGACTGCACCTAGCACTCCACAGCAAAATGGCGTAGCAAAAAGAAGGATTAGGACTCTTATGGAAATGGTAAGGTTTATAATGAGTTATTCAGGTTTACCTGATTCGTTTTGGGGACTAGTTTTATAGACAGCGGCTTACATTCTAAACTTGGTACCTTCTAAGTCAGTACCTTCTACTCTCATAGAATTATGGACAGAGCATAAGCTTAGTCTGAAACACATTCGGATTTAGGAGTATCCAGCACTTGTACTGAAAGGGAATGCGGATAAACTGGAACCGAGGATAGAAGTCTGTTTCTTTGTGAGATATCTCAAGGGAACGAATGGTGGTCTATTTTATAATCCTAAGGATTAGAAGGTCATTGTTAGCACCAATGCCCAATTCTTGGAAGAGAATTATATTATGGATCACAGGCCCAATAGCAAAATTGTTCTAGATGAACTGAGAAAAAACACCAGTAGAACGGAAGAGTAACCACAAATCACTGATATTCCATTACCTCGTCCATTTATGGACTTAAGCAGGCATCGAGGTCTTGGAACACTCGATTTGATCAAGTATAAAGTCGTATTGTTTTGATCAAATTCTGGATGAGTCTTGTGTGTACTAGAAGCGTGACAGAAGTGTGGTGATTTTCCTAATACTTTATGTAGATGATATCTTGCTCATTAGAAACGATGTGGGAGCATTATCTATGATTAAAATATGGTTATCTGGACAGTTCGATATGAAGGACTTGGAAGAAGCTAGTCACATCCTTGGGATCAAGCTTATGTGAGATCAAAAACAAAGGATGTTGGGCATATCACAAGCAAAGTATATCGATGATATCCTTGCTCGTTTTAGCATGCAGGATCCCAAGAAAGGGTTTTTCCCTTTCAGGCGTAGAATTACTTTATCCATGGATCAATATCCTAATACACTTGATGAGATAGAGAAAGTGAAGGCGGTTCCTTATGCTTCGGCAGTAGGAAGTCTCATGTATGCTATACTTTGCACTAGACCCGACATTTGCTTTGCCTTTGGCATGGTTAATAAATATCAGTCTAATCCAATGCAGGAGTATTGGACTATGGTAAACAATATAATCAAGTACCTAAAAAGGACTAAGTATTATATGTTGGTTTACCAGGCAGACCGTCTAGTACCTTTGGGGTACATAGACTCAGATTTTCAGTCAGATATAGAGCTTGCATCAGAAGCCAACCTTGCAGATCTTTTACAAAAAGCTTTCCGGCTAAGACTTTTGATAGTCATGTAGAGGACATGGGAGCCAAATGTATAGCAGCATGGTTTTGAGTATAAGTGCGAGATTGTTATGGTTGGTATACTGAAAATTATATTTTTAGTATTTAATTTATTTTAATAAAATTAGTTTTTCATTTTATGAGAATCATCATGAGCAATATATGTGTATCATTTCTTTGATATGCATGAATGTCTAATATTCTGTATAGTATTTAATCTGATATGTAGAGTACGGCTTGCACACAAAAGACCAAATTTTAGGTTCTTGCAGAATATAAGTTTTATGTTCATAGTTTACATGAAAATGGACATACCATCGATACGACTGTAGCACAGAGTTTTAGTAGGCCTGTCTTGGTTACGAGAAACAGATAATAGTGTCATCTATTGTTCTGACTTTCTATGGTAGTAGACTTTGTGTGTATTGAACGGGACATTTGGGGTAATTAATTTGGTACTGACTACTGACTATGTAAATTAATTCACACCCCAAGGTTATTATGAATAGTGCTTATCCTCTTAATCCTGAAATAATTATTGATTTGCATATATTTAATATTCATTGTTTTGATTAATTAGAGGATGCGATCTTATATGGGTCTATATTTTCGGTAAGTTGGATAGCGGTATTACTTATATGAAAAATATTAATTATTGATGAAATTCACGTCTCGAATGATCGGAATTGATGATACCCCCTTAAGGATACTTATAAGTCTTAACTGGGCTAAACCCTGCTGGTAGATTTAATTATCTGGCGGTCAAATAAGTTAAGCGGAAGGGTTTAAAGAATATCAAGATGCTGATTAAATAAATTGTCAGTAATTAAATTTAATCGGCAGGTATCGGGAATCATAACGTGGGGAGAAATAGTAAGCATTTAATAACAGGAGCTCAATCCAAGAAGGTATTGAGATTATGGGTCATAGTGCAATTACAGTTCCTTAGTGCTGTGAACTGTAATTCAGTGTTTTATGAAAATTGCAGAAATCGCTGCTGGTTTTTCATAATTGCAGATACCGCTATGCGTCTTTCTTTAATTATAGAAACCGCTGGTAGGTGTTTGTGTTCCACTGGAAGTCTTACTCATAATTACTCTCCAGGTCCCTACCGTAGCCCTATATATATGTGGGTAGGCTGGACCAGTTTGAGATCGATAGTTCATAAATGATTTTTATTATGATATTATTTTTGTCCTTCAAAAACTTAAATAAATCGGGGTTCTACCGGTACGAGTTCTTAGAAGATCGTAACTCACAGTACGTTTGAGGATCGCATAAGGGAATACAGTTGAAGATTTAACTGGAGTTTCAACTCAAAATCAAGTCGTAGTTGAAGATTAGATCGACAAGAGGTATTCTTCTAAATTAACTTTTGTTGCGCGGGTTTATTTTTGCTCGTTTGACGTCAAAATTTTTATCTGGAGCCCGTTTCGGCGTTTTTCAGTCCAGTTAATTTTTACCGAAAATCATTTTACAAAAATAATGATCTTGGTAGTATTGCCTCCAACACTTAGAAGGTACCAAGTTCAGAATGTAAGCCACTGTCTCTAAAGCGAGTCTCCTAAATGAATCAAGTAAACCAAAATAACTCATCATGGATCTTACCATCTCTATAAGAGTTCCAATCCTTCTTTCTGCTACACCATTCTGCTACGGAGTGCCAGGTGCAGTCAATTGGGATGTAATTCTTTCTGATGACAAGTAGTTTTTAAACTCTCCGAAGAGGTATTCACCACCACGGTCGGATTGTAGTGATTTGATACTTTTATCTAGACGCTTCTCTACATTCGCCTTGCATTTTTTGAATTTCTTAAAGTATTCAGACTTACGGTGCATCAGGTAAATATATTCATATCTTGAGTAGTCATCAATGAAATTGACGAAGTATTCAAAGCCACCTCTAGCCCAGATTTTCATAGAACTACACACATCAAAATGAACCAGCTCTAACGGTTCTTTAGCTCTATAGCCTTTGGCCGAAAAGGGCCTCTTGGTCATCTTACCCTCTAAGCAAGATTCATAGATTGGAAGTTCCTCCACTTCTAACGAACTCAAAGGTCTATCTGCTTCCAGTATGTTTATCCTTTTTAGATTAATATAACCCAAGCTTAAATACCAAAGAAACGTTTGGTTCATTAAAAAATGAAACTTTGTCTTATATGGTAAAGTAGATGTGTTATTCATTTCAGCTAGTTGTAGTGTAGAAGAGATTGGAGTAATAATATAAAAATCATCCACTAATGTACCAGAATAGATAACCCGTTTATTATCTTTAATAATCACTGAGTTATTAAAATAAACCAACTATCTATTTTTAGCCAATCCAGAAATAAAAACTAAGTTCCTTCTAATGGCAGGTACATAAAAACAATCTCTCAATATTAAAACCTGATCTCTACCAAAACTAAGAGTGACATCTCCTACTGCAACTGTTGTTGCCTTCGTATTATTGCACATATGCAGGTAAATCTCTTCATCACTATGTTGTCGAGTTTCCTAGAACCCCTGCAATGAAATGTAAACATGATTAGTGGCTCCCATATCTACACAGCAGGTACTTGTAGATAACACTGCTAAATATGTTTCCACAACCAGTGAACAAAAATTACCCTGTTTATTCTGCCTTTTGAGAAATACTGGACATAACTTTTTTTAGTACCGGGTCTGGTTGCAGTGAAAACATCTCCTTTCGGCTTTTTCACAGTAGTCCGTGGCCCACTAACTACCCTGGAAACTGTGTCTCCCTATTTCTGAACCTTTTTCTTCTTCATGCCTTTCGGTCAAGAGGAAAAATCTTTTTCAGAAACAAACACATTTTCTGATATTGAAAGAATATCATTTGTAGTTAAAGCTATATCCATGTTACATTTTTAGTCAACAAAATCCAGTTTCGTTAGTTTATTTTATTTTAGTATTAAAGCGAGTAGATTGAAAGCCATTTTAATCATGAGAATTACATAATTAAAAAACTATTAATTATGATGAGAAAAACTTTGAATTCATTTTAATTTAGTTCCCACTACCATTTTAAAAATAAATTCGCCAGCATCTTGATAACTTGAGAAAAGCATGCCACGATGGGTGTACATCTACTATCCATCATAAGACCAGACAGGCCAATTCTTTTTAATTTTACTATCTAGACAACTAACCATGCAAAGTAAAATTAAATAGCAGACATAGTTTTGGTTCAGTATATAATAGCAGTGACTCATATGAAAATGATACTATTATATACAGCTAAGTGTTGACTATCACCTAATCCCAAATCAATCGCTTCGCAATGAACTTTTCAGATGAAGAGTGATCCACACTAACAATTATCTAGAATTATCCCTAAAGGAGTTTTGTACTGGCGATACAACAATTAATCTGTCCAATAGGGAGGAAGACTTTACTATCAACATGCATAATTTAATTGCATCGCCTACAAACTGGTGAAGGAGAGATAGCGGGATTTATCTATGAATAAATTCTCTCTCCCACTTAGATTTTTAAAACATTATTTAGAGTTATAAAAATTCATTTAATTAAAATAAATTTATTAATTTCGAAAGCAACACGATCTGAAAGAATCAAATAACTTTACGTGTACACGATTCTAAAGATTCTGACATATCAAATCATCTTTTCATGTTTAAATGCCTAAAAAATAAAATTTAATTAATACACAGTTTATTCTTTAGTTTTTCGGCTAAGGTAGTGATTAAAGATATTTATTTATTTTATTTATCGTCCCACATTTTTTTAAAAATAATAATTTATTTTGGTTAAATATTTTTTCATTTAATTAATTTAAAATCTAGAATTAATTCTCACGCTTTTTCAAGATATCGGATTTTGTTTTTTAAAAAATCATCTTAAACGTGATATTTTGTTAAAAATAAAATATTTTTAAAAAAATTTATTTAATTAAAATTAATTAATTAAAAAAACTTAATTTTATTTTTAATTATAAAATATTTTAATTAAAATTGAATATTTAAATTAATTAAATTAATAGGATAAATAAAATCAATATTTATCATACACGCAGTTAATATAAAAAATAAATTAAATGCAAGATAAATATATCTCAATTTTATGATCCACCTGAAACTCTTAAGAGTTTCAATATCTTGTTTAAGTTAAGCTTGTAGTCTTTCAGTTGCTGCAGAATTCTACTAGTTACTGAATAATTCCACTACATCTGGCTTCATCAGGATTTTTCGGTTCATAGTGATACTGTTTTTCGGAATTTTCCTCGCACTTCAAGTTTAAAATCAAAGCCAAACGCAGCTTGTTGTGTTTGTTTGAGATTGCGCTGCTTGTGTTTAGAAGGACTGTTGTTTGCTTGAAAAAAAAAAACAGTACCAAAATAGCTACATGGGATTTGCCGATTGCGTGGGAATTGCCGTGTGTTTGTGATTGCGCCGCTGTGTTTGAAAGATGGATAGGGATTGCACTGGACTGTTGGAAAGCAGCCAACCAAACAGCAAGGCAGCGTTTAGCTGCAGGGATTGCCGAAACAGCCTTTTTGGCGCTGCTGTGCGCGCTACTTTGCGCCGCTGCCTAAGGCAGCATTTTGCACGGCTGTTTTGGAAAACAGCTTTTTTTTTATTATTATCCAAAAAAAATGGAGATAAAAAAAATTACAAAGCAAAAAAAAAATTGCCGGCTAAAAATTGTCGGAACCACCACTGGTTGCCGCCGCTTACCAACGCCGATTGCCGCTGCCTACCAACGCCGATTACCGCCGTTCTTCCATACCTATTCTTATTTTTTTTTCTTTCTAATAAACTAGAAAAAAAACACTTGAACAACATAAAATTTTTACATCGAAATCTATGTCTCATAGGCTCACATTCGATCTAAAAAAAATTAATTTATCACGGTCAGCCCCCGTGAATAAAAAAATAAAATCATCATCCACGCATTCAATCAAATATGAAAATAAATAATGATCATAAAACTAGGATTTAGAACGCCTGCAAAACAAAGTTAGCAACAGTTCTAAAATTACCCAGCCCCGATAACCGTTGACGAAAAACAAAACGGCTCTGATACCAATTGTTAGAGGCAAAACTGCCAAGATTATTATTTTTGCAAACGATTTTTGGTAAAAAAATTAACTAGATTGGCAATTACCAAAATGGGCTCCAAGTAAAACTTTTGACGACGAACGATCAAAATAAAACCCGTGCAACCAAAGTTAATTTAGAAGAATACCTTTTGTCGATTGATTCTTCAACTACGATTTGATTCTGACTTGAAGCTCCTGTCAGATCTTCTACTGTATTTGTCACGCCCCAACATCAGGTCACGCGAATGCCCACCCGAAAGACCGTTTGAGAAAATAAGATTTGCAGTTGGAAAACCCTCAGCTCAAAAATAAACATCATTTGGGTAAAAATTTTCACAGTTCAACTCTCATAAACTGAAAATATACATCTCATACATGAATAAGCATATCACCTAAAGGCGTACAAAACCAGCCATCACAGGCGTTACATGTAAAAGTACATGTACAACGAAAGGAAAAACTACAGCAAGTCTTCCATCACCTCTGCAACTACGTCAACTCCACATGCTAACTTGAAAATATTTTAAAGCAAAATCCCACACCGTGAGTCGAAACCCAATAGAAAAAGACAATAAAGGTGTAAAGTAGGCTATACAATTATAAGCATACAAACTCCGCCACAGGAGCCCAAAAGGGTTTTCTATCTCAAAACCACAGGTTTTCATCCTTCAAACTATGCATATCATCCTAACAGATATCATGCCACATTTAAGGGAAAGCAATAATAAAACAGTATGCTCCACTTGAGTCACATAGCCGAGGAGAAATATGTAAATGAAATCCTATGTACCGACTCTGTCATTCAGATAAAAATAACAACTATAGACTCCTATCCATTACCCTAGACCCACGTCACATAGACTGGCTTGGTAAAAACAAGTTCTATACGGAGTTACAACAACAACGCCATTAACGGAGGCAACCGACTCATTTTACGGGCATGAAATCCGAAGGTCCAGAGCACCCACACATCGTCATTCACAGAGGCAATTGACTCAATTTACGGGGATTAACTCGAAGGTATAGAGCACCTATGCTGCGCACGTTTTCAGCCTTTCACCGAGGAGCACTATAGGTCTACATGCAACCACACACACTATGTCACGGTACATTTATGGATAATATTTAAAAACCCGCAAAGCATTTATACAACACATGTATAAAATGATCTAATCCATCAACTATGGAGATCAAAAACCATTTCCAGCAAAACGTTTAAGAGTTGAGACTCAACCCCGCGGATTAGCTCCAAATCTCAAAAAAGCACGTTTTTTTACCATTTTCCAAAACACCTCATTTTCAAACCTTTTTTGAAAACTACGGATATAAACATACCCATATCATGAAATAAACCGAGAAAGGCATAAAAATCCACTTTTACCCAAAAACTAAGGTTTAAACGTGAAAACTGCATTTGATGTATTTTCTACCCGGTGAAAACACTTATAATTACATAAAACACCCTTATACAGCAGTAGGGTCTAGAATCCTACCTCGGAGAGTCAAGAACTCGACGTCTCAAAACTGAATGGCGTTAGAACAGAAATCTATCAAGATGGATACAAAGCCTTCGGCCCCGATAGCAAGGATCCGCAAAGAGATCAACCCAAAACCAGACCCCGGGCCCTCAAAGCTAGAGAGAAGGCAAAGAAAAGAGGTTAACTTAGCCTAGAAGCAAGAGAATGAAAATACCACAGCCCACTGGGATATTTATAAACTCGCCAAAAACATACTGTCCAGTCGACTGAACCCCTGAGTTCGGTTGACCGAACCCAAAAATTTTGGTTCAGTCGACTAAACTAGGCCCTCCAGTTGACTGAACCCCATAATAGTGTGTTTTTTGACGTTTTCAAGCCAAAAATAGGTTTCTAAGGTCCAAACAAGCCTCTACCAAACCCCGAAAAGCATATAACACACTTATACATGCTGTTCTACAACTGTAAAGCATAAACCATGCATCGATGCTATTCATATACTCAAGGAAACACATCAAATATATAAATAACCTAAAATATATGGGCCAGGGTCTCACAACTCTCCTCTCCTTAAGAAATTTTGCCCCCAAAATTCGCAACAAGGTAACGAAGTAAACAGGTCTGGGTATCTAGCACGCATTCCAGACTCGAGCTCCGATGTCGCTTCCTCAACCTTGTTATGAAGCCATAAGACCTTGATATAAAAAATTGTTCTGCCCCGCAACACCTGCTCCTTTGTATCAAGAATCCTCACTGGACGCTTCTCATAGGTGGCATCCTCATCAACCCCCAGCTCAGCCCAATCTAACACATGCGAAGGATCAGGCTCGTACCTTCGAGGCATAGAAACGTGAAACACATTATGCACAGATGCTAACTGAGGTGGCGAAGCTAAACGGTATGCGACCTCACCAATCTTGTCGAGGATCTCAAATTATCCAATGAAGCGCGGTGATAGCTTCCTGCTACGACCAAATCTCATCAAACCTCTACGTGGTGAGACCTTCAGGAACATATGATCTCCCTCTGCAAACACCAAAGGTCGCCTCCTCTGATTTGCATAACTCTTCTGACGGCTCTATGCTGTCGCGAGGCGCTGGCGAATCACACTAACCTTCATCGTCGTCTCCCGTACTATGTCGGGTCCCAAGACTGTGGTCTCTCCCACATCTGTCCAGCACACGGGTGACCTACATGGTCTACCATAGAAAGCCCCATACGATGCCATCCCAATACTGGACTGATAGTTGTTGTTGTATGCAAACTCTGCCAATGGTAGATGATCCTCCCACGAACCTCTGAAATCAAGTACGCATTCCCTCAACATATCCTCCAGAATCTGTATAGTTCTCATTAACTGACCATTCGTCTGGGGGTGAAAGGCAGTACTGAACATCAAGTTCATCCCCAAGGCCTTCTTCAGACTCTGCCAAAAGCGCGAAGTGAAGTGCGGGTCCCTGTCAGAAACAATAGACACTGGCACTCCATGCAATCGAACTATCTCTCTAACATACAAGCGACTCAGTCTATCCACCGAATCCCCCACTCGGTTGGGGAGAAAGTGTGCAGACTTCATCAACCTATCAACCACAACCCACACGGCATCGTGTCCCCTAGGTAACCGAGGAAGTCCTGACACAAAGTCCAACGTGACATGCTCCCACTTTCACTCTGATATAGGCAACGACTGTAGCAATCCTACTGGTCTCTGATGTTCCACCCTTATGTTTTCATAGATAAGGCACCGGGAAACAAATTGGATCACATCTCTCTTCATTCCCGTCCAACACAACTGATGACGTAGGTCGTGATACATCTTCGTGCCTCCAGGATGCACGGCAAGACGAGAATGATGACACTCATGTAGAAGATCAGCTCGGCATGACTCTGGCACAAACAACCCTCAGCCAACCTTAGACTTTGATCAAAACCTGTAGTCCATCTCGCAGTATCCTCTCCGCTAGCAACACGATCCCGTATCATTTGAGCCTCCTGGTCCGTCTGCTGGACCTCTAGCACACGTGTTATCAAAGTAGGTCGTGAAACTACAGAGAACAAGGTAGCACCTGTCGCTGTCTCCCTGAGGCACAGATCAAACTCCCCAATCTCGCCAAGCATGCCCCACTCACGTATAACCACAGAAGCTAACGATCCATGAGACCTCCTGTTGAGAGCGTCAGCCACCACATTGGCCTTCCCTGGATGATACTGCAAGTCAAAGTCATAGTCCTCTAACAACTCCATCCATCGTCGCTGGCGCAAGTTAAGGTCCTTCTGCGAAAACATGTATTTCAAACTCTTGTGATTGAAGAATACCTCGAAATTCTCACCATAAAGATAGTGACGCCATGTCTTCAAGGCAAAGACCACGGCTGACAACTCCAAGTCGAGTGTAGGATAGTTCTTCTTATGCATCTTCAACTGTCGAGAACCATAGGCTACGACCTTACCTCCCTGCATCAAAACACATCCAAGACCATCATGTGAAGTATCACAGTACACAGTATATCCCGAACCTCGCTCTGGGATAATCAACACTGACGTGCTAGTTAATCTCATCTTCAGCTCCTGGAATGCTGACTCGCAAGACTCACTCTAGGAAACCACAACTCCCTTCCGCGTCAGACGCGTCATCGGTGCGGCAAGTCTCGTAAAGTCCTTCACAAATCGCCGATAATAGCCTGCTAAACCCAGAAAACTACGTATCTCAAAGACACTCTTCGGTCACTCCCAACCGATCACAACATTAGTCTTTGATGAATCCACAGCTACTCCATCTATCGACACTACGTGTCCCAAAAATCTCACCTTCAACATCTAGAGTGGGTGAATATATCAGAATATCATCCACAGCTACTCCATCTGTCCTCGTATACCTCTCTAGTGGGTGAATATATCAGAATATCATCCACAAACACCACTACAAAATTATCCAAATAAGGATGGAAGATCCAGTTTATCAAACCCATGAACGTAGCAGGAGCGTTCGTTAGACGGAACGGCATAACTAGAAACTCGTAGTGACCATAGTGAGTCCGAAAAGCAGTCTTCGCTATGTCCTCATCCCTAATCCTCAACTGATGATATCCTAATCTCAAGTCAATCTTTGAGAAGCAACTCGAACCCTTCAGGTGAACAAACAAGTCGTCTATCCTCGGCATTGGATACTTGTTCTTCATTGTTACCTGATTCAACTTCCGATAATCTATACACAAACGCAAAGATCCATCCTTCTTCTTAGCAAAAAGAGCAGGAGCTCCCCAGGCGAAGTACTCGGGCGTATAAACCCCCGGCCAAGCAACTCCTGCAGCTATATCTTGAGTTCACGCAACTCAGCGGGTGCAAAACGATAGGACGGCATAGATATGGGATCAGCTCCGGGGACTAGATCAATAGAGAACTCTACCTCACAGCTCAGTGGCAACTCAAACAAATCATCAGGAAAGACATCTGGATAGTCGCACACCACCGGAGGTAACTCTCCTCGAACCCCAACCTCCTCATCTAATATGAGAGCTGCAAAGAGGAAACCCAGGTTACCCTGGTTCCGCATAGCACTGGGCAAAGATGTCAAACCTTCATCCCGGTCTCCCACAAAATAGAAATAATCTCCCGTCGGTGTGCAAATTGTTACCCTCCATCGATCGCAATCGATAAAGGCACGATAGGTGGTAAGCCAATTCATCCCTAGGATGACATCAAACGCCGTCATGTCTAAAATAATAAAGTCAAACTCTAAACAACGATCAGCAACCTCCAAAACACAGGATCTACAGACAAGACTCAATGTCACACTCCCACTGACTGGAGTCTCTACACTTAAGGTACTACCCAACCAGTCCATTTGCAACCCCAATGCAGATGCAAAAGCAAAAGATATAAACGAATGTGATGCTCCAGTGTCGATAAGAACACTGGCCCATGATCTGAAGACTAGAAGAGTACCTCTGATCAAGGAGGTGGTAGAAGCAGCATCAGGTACCACTGGTGCTCTGGAAGAACTGGGCTCTGCAGGAACGTAAGCTCTGCCAGTCCACTGTGGCCTTGAACTATAGACTGTCGGCCCGACTGTACTGAAGCTCCTCCCTCAGCAAAATGGGACGTCTGCGCTCTAGGCTATGAATACATCTGTCTCCCCTGGCCTAATGGAACAGCAGGTGCTCCTGCTGTGCTCTGAATGCTTCCTCCTCTGGGGTAGTCCCGCCAGATGTGCTCTGACTGGCCACACTCAAAACATACCACGGGCTCCCTCTCCCGCGTCTGTGACTGTAACTGTGCCAGAACAGGTGCTGGACTCCGGCACTCTGCCGCACGATGCCCTAGTCGTCTGCATCTATAACAAACAAGCTCTCTCTGATCAGATCGTCCCGTTGAGGCTATGGGAGTCGTGGATGCAGAAGACTATGGCTGATATGACCCCACTGGATAGGAACTCGGACCAGATTCCCGTCGACGCTTGTTCTCCCTACGCCTCTGATCCTGTGTCGTACCCCACCTTATTGTCCCCAACTATCTCTGTCTCGGTGCATCTCATTCAGAGTATCCTCCACCTTCATGGCAGTCTCCACTAACTCTGTAAAAACCTGCAGCCTGAGTGCGGACACCCTATCTCGGATAGCGGGCCTCAAACCCCTCTCGATCTGCTTCGCACAGAACTCATCAGTAGGTACAATCTCCTGTACAAATCTAGATAGGCTAGAAAACTCAGCCTTATAATCAACCACAGACATCGTCCCTTGAGTCAAGAAGAGGAAATCCTCTCTGAAACGATCCCTCAAAGTCCCTGGAAAGTATTTCTCCAGAAATACCTTCGTGAATGCCTCCCAGGTGCCCCCAACTATAGTCCTGGCGAACTTCCACCACATATGAGCACTCCCTCTCAACTGGAAGGCAGCAAATGAAACCCGTAGATCATCTTCCTCAATCTATAGAGTATCAAGGATCCTGATAACCAGCTCTAGCCATTCTGTGGCAACCGTGGGGTTGGGATCCCCAGAAAAGGTAGGAGGGTCCAGATGGCAAAACTCACGCATCGCGACCGTCGCCCTCGGCTCAGGTATGGTCTCTCTCCCTCTAGAGGCCTCAGCCAGTTGCCGGATGGAGCCGACCATCTCACGCAACAGATCTCTGTCAGCAGGTCCTTGGGGTGCATTAGCATCCCCAATATTTGGGACTGGAACGTCCCTTCGGCCAGAACCACGACTACGGCCTCGACCCCGGCCTCGTCCTCCCCGCGTGGACATAACTCTATACGAAAGCAACATAACAGGATAAGCATCCATACAACATGTTACTGCTAACATAAAAGACAGATAAGCATGCTAACACATAGCCACTTAATATCATGTCATCGCATATCGCATACCGAGGAGAACCAACAAGAAGGACTCGTCCATCTGGATAACCCACTCAGATTCCTTACTAGAAATCACGTCCACGAAACGCATCTCTAACATGGCTCCTAAGTTAGTTAACCAAATGCCCGAAGGCAAGACTAATCAATCCTAAGGTCTAACCTCCATACCCACGTATACACAATCATCATGCTGAACAGGCTATCATGCTTATGTTAGGAAAACACTGTAACATATGCAATCAAGCACATATACATCCTCACAAGGTGATGTACCCTCTTTCCCATGGCTCATAGGTATTCGAACTCAAAGCTCTGATACCAAGTAGGCACACCCCAACATCAGGGTCACGCGAATGCCCACCCAAAAGACAATTTGAGAAAATAAGATTTGCAGTTAGAAAACCCTCAACTCAAAAATAAACATCATTTGGATAAAAATTTCCACAGTTCAACTTTCATAAACTAAAAACATGCATCTCATACATGAATAAGCATATTGCCTAAAGGCGTACAAAACCAGCCATCACAGGCGTTAAATGTAAAAGTACATTTACAACAAAATAGAAAACTACAGCAACTCTTCCATCACCTCTGCAATTAGGTCAACTCCACATACTCACCTAAAAAGGTTTTACAGTAAAATTTCACACCGTGAGCCGAAGCCCAATAGAAAAAGACAATAAAGTTGTAAAGTAGGCTATACAATTATAAGCATACAAACTCCACCACAGGAGCCCAAAAGGGTTTTCTATCTCAAAATCATAGGTTTTCATCCTTCAAACTATGCATATCATCCTAACAGATATCATGCCACAGTTAAGGGAAAGAAGTAATAAAATAGTCTGCTCCACTCGGGTCACACAGCCGAGGAGAAAGATGTAAATGAAATCCTATGTACCGACTCTATCACACAGACAAAGGTAACAATTATAGACTCCTACCCATTACCCGACACCTAAGTCACATAGACTGGCTTGGTAATGACAAGTTCTAGACGGAGTTACAACAATAACGCCATTAGCGGAGACAACCGACTCAATTTACGGGCATGAAAATCGAGGGTCTAGAGCACCCACACATCGCCATTCACGGAGGCAACTGACTCAATTTATGGGGATTAACCCGAAGGTACAGAGCACCTACGCTGCACACGTTTTTAGACTTTCACCGAGGAGCACTATAGGCCCACATGCAACCACACACACTATGTCACGGTACATCTATGGATAACATTTAAAAACCCACAAAGCATTTATACAACACATGTATAAAATGATCAAATCCATCAACCATGGAGATCAAAAACCATTTCCAGCAAAACGTTTAAGAGTTGAGACTCAACCCCGCGGATTAGCTCCAAACTTCCAAAAAAGTACATTTTTCACCATTTTCCAAAACACCTCATTTTCAAACGTCCTTTTGAAAACTACGGTTATCAACATACCCATATTGTGAAATAAACTGAGAAAGGCGTAAAAACTCACTTTTACCCAAAAACCATGGTTTAAACATGAAAATATCATTTGATGTATTTTTTACCTGGTAAAAACACGTATAATTACACAAAACGTCCTTATATAGGAGTAGGGTCTAAAATTCTACGTCAGAGAGTCAAGAACTTGACGTCTCAAAACTGAATGGCGTCAGAACGAAAATCTGTCCTGATGGATACGAAGCCCTCGGCCCCGATAGCAAGGATCCGCAAAGGGATCAACCAAAAACTAAGACTCGGGCCCTTAAAGCTAGAGAGAATACAGAGAAAAGGGGTTAACTTAGCCTGGAAGCAAGAGAATGAAAATATCTCAGCTCACTGGTATATTTATAAACTCGCCAAAAACATATTGTCCAGTCGACCGAACCCCTGAGTTCAGTCGATCGAACCCAAAATTTTTGGTTTAGTCGACTGAACCAGGCCCTCTAGTTGACCGAACCCCAGAACAGTGTGTTTTCTGATGTTTTCAAGCCAAAAATAGGTTTCTAAGGTACAAGCAAGCCTCTACCAAATTCTGAAAAGCATATAACACACTTATACATGATGTTCTACAACTGTAAAGCATAAACCATGCATCGATGCTATTCATATACTGAAGGAAACACATCAAATATATAAATAACCTAAAAGATAAGGGTGAGGGTCTCAGAGTATTCCCTTACGCGATATTCGAACGTAGTGTGGGTTACAGACTATTGAGAACTTGTACCCCTAGAACCCAGATATATGTAGTGTTGAAAGACAAATTATGATATATCAATATAAAACTGGTTCAGCCTACCCGTATATATATAGGGCTACAGCATGGAACTGGGGAAGACTTCCAGTAGAACACAGACACCTACCAGCGGTTTATGTAATTATGGAAAGCTAGCAACGATTTCTATAATTTTCATAAAATATTAAATTATAGTTCACACCACTAAAGAACTAAAACTGCACTTTGACCCACAATCTCAAAGCCATCTTGCATTGAGCTCCTGTTATTAAATACTTAATATTTTTTCCCACGTTAAGATTCTCGATACCCGTCAATTAAATTTAATTACTGATAATTTAATTTAATCGGTATCTTGATATTCTTTAAACCCTTCCATTTAACTTATTTGACCGCCGGATAATCAAATCCACCTGTAGGGTTTAGCCCGATCAAAAGTTATAAGCTTCCTTAAGGGGGTATCGTCAATTTTGGTCTTTTGGGACGTGAATTTCGTCAATAATTAATATTTATCATATAAATAATACCACTATCCAACTCACCGAGAATATAAACCCATATAAGATCGTACCCTCTAATGAATCTAAACAAATAATTTTAAATATATGCAAATCAATAATTATTTCATGATTAAAGAGGATAAGCACTATTCATAATAACCTTAGGGTATGAATTAATTCATATAGTCAGTATAAAATTAATTACCCCAAATATCCCATTCAATACACACAAAATGTACAAGCACAAAGAGTCGGAACAATAGACGACGCTATTATATTTTTCGTAACCAAGACAGACTTACTAAAACTCTATGCTACAGTCGTACTGATGATATATCTATTTTCATCTAAACTGTGAACATAAAACTTATATTCTACATGAACTTAAAATATAATCTTCTGTGTGTAAGTCGTACTCTACACACCATATTAAATACTATACAGAATATTGGGCATCTATGCATAACAAAAAAATGATATGCATGCATTGCTCATAAAGATTCTCATAAAATAGAAAATTAATTTTATTAAAATAAAATTAAATACTAAAAATATGATTTTCAGTATACCAACCCTAACAGAATCTTCAACTACGATTTGAATCCAAGTTAAAACTTCTGTTAGATCTTCTATTGTATTCTCATGTGTGATTTTCAGATAAAGTGTGGGCTATAATCCTCCGAGAACTCGTACCGACAGAACCATGACAACTTTAGTATTAGAAGACAAGTTATGAAACTGGTTCAGCCTACCCGCATATTTATAGGGCTACGGTAGGGACCTAGGGAGCAATTATGAGTAAGACTTCCAGTGAAACACATACGCGTATCAGCGGTTTCTGCAACTAAGGAAATCTCATAGTGGTATCTGCAATTATGGAATACTAGTAGCGATTTCTGCAATTTCTTTAAAATATTGAATTATAGTTCACACCACTAAAAAACTATAATTGCACTCTGATCCATAATCTCAAGACCATCTAGCATTGAGCTCTTGTTATTAAATACTTACCATTTCTCCCCACATTAAGATTCTTGATACCTGCCAATTAAATTTAATTACAAATAATTTAATTTAATTGACATCTTGATATTTCTTAAACCCTTTCGTTTAACTTATTTGACCGCTGGATAATCAAATCCATTTGTAGGGTTTGGTCCGGTTAAAACTTATAAGCTTTCTTAAGGGGGTATCGTCAATTTCGATCTTTCGGGATGTAAATTCTATCAATAATTAATATTTGTCATATAAATAATACTACTATTCAACTCACCGAAAATATAGACCCATATAATGATATTACGTGTGTGATCCCAAGAGGGGGGTGAATTCGGTATTTAAAATTTTTAGATTAAAACAAAACATAAGTATATGATTTTTAGTTCACAAGAATATAACTTTATTTAAATCACAATTAAATTTGTTTTAACCTTATAAGCAAAAACTTTGTGTTGAAATATTTAAGATCAAGTGTATACAAAGTTTTAACTTCTTTATTATTCAAATATAACACTTAAATAATTTTAACTATTTTAATTGTATATTTGTTAATATGTTTTTTATATGACTTTAAACACAAGTATGAACAATAAAAAGGATTTAAGTACAACTAAAGATGTTAATTCTTAAACTACCTTTGAAAATAATACTTAAACTTCTTTGAATAATTTAAAGCTCAAGTGTAGCTTGCAAGAAAAACTTTCAAAGTATCTTTCTATTGTTTAAAGTATATGACTAATATTGATGTGCAAGATTGGATTTGTAAACTCTTTTGAATAAAAAATGTGAGTATAAGTTAAAACTTGTTGAGTGCTAGATTCAATGCTCAATATAACTCTTGTAAGTCAAATATTTGAATATGCAAAAATCTTTTGTTATAAGTACAAATGTTAAGTTTACAACTTCTAGCTTTTTAAAACTTTTGTTAGTTAAACCAAATACAAGAATAAAGAATAAGTAATCAAGTACAAAAGTGTGTGTGTGTGTGTGGTGTAACAAGAAAAACCAAGATAATAAATAGAATGGTAAAGCAAGAGAAAATCAACACCACAGTTTTACAAGGTTCGGCCCAAAGGCCTACGTCCTTGCCTCAAGCCAACAGCTATGAGAATTTTCACTACCTCTCCTTCAAATAGGCGGAGAAGCCTCTCTCCTTAGTCTAAGCGGAGTAGCCTCTCTTGAAAATGTACCATTCTCAAGTTAACACAATCCTTGTAGGCAGATTAGCCTTTTTTGAGAATCACCTTTCTAAAACACCAATCAACAGGAAGAATGAAATGAAAGAGTACAAAGAATGCTTCTTGGATGAGCGAATAAGTACAACAATGAAACTCTAACTCACTTATCAAGAAATGGAACAATGAAGCTCAATGAGAATCTAATATGAAATTTCTCTCAAAAGTATGTATGAAAAAGCTATAGAATTGAAGTGCTAAAGAGTAGTATGTGAGAGAATGATTGAGAGGGATTGAGTGAAGAAAACAATGGGACTAGCCCTCTATTTATAGGCTGCCAATTCGAACTAATCGTTGAGCTAAATCAGGAAGTGTCAAACTAGCCTTTTTCAGAAAATTTAAAATTTTGAACTGTTCGATCAACTGAAGAAACTCATTCGGTCGACTGAACCAAGCTTCGGTCGACTGAACCTCAAGCTTCGGTCGACTGAACTTGTGTGAATCTGAAAACTTATTTTTGGTAGCCTGTTCAGTCGACTGGTCCTTATTCCTCAGTCGACTGGATCATTCAAAATCCAGATTTTTCATTTTCCAAAAAGGTTTGAACATGATTTCTTTTGAAAAAATATTTTTATCATATTTTAGAATTCCTATGAGCTTCAAAGCAAAATCGCAAGAGAAAATGAATGTACAAAGGATCCTAAATAAAAGAATTACAACTTGTTCTTCATTCTTCAATCCTTCAATGTCTTGATTCCACAAAAACTGGTCGCCAAAGATCTTGATTTGAATTTATGCGTCATGGCTTCCATTCTGTATCTTGGTTTGTACTAATCATGTATGTTCTGTAAATAATCTCAATTTGCACAATTAGATACATAAGTTTGTTATCATCAAAATCGGTTATTGAGGTCTTGTTAGACCAACAATCTCTCCCTTTTTGATGATGACAAATACAAGCAAAATAATGTAGGAAAGTTAAAATAAAGCTCCCCCTAACAATAAGCATGAGTAATAATCTTTGAGAGCTTGAAAACTCTCCCTTTCCATATGCATATATTTTAAAGATATGAAGTTCATTACATTCAAATGGTAAGCCATACAATCAAGATAGATGTTCAATTCTAGACCAAAAATAACCATGAGAAGCGTAATAAGCATAAACATCCAAGCATAATAAAAAGCATGATAAAGTGTAGCATGATAAAGTGTAGCACATCCAAAAACAAGATAAGAGTAGCATTAGTACATAATCCATAAATAAAAGACTCTCTAATGCTCTCCAAACTAAAATTTCTCTAATGCTCTCCAAGCTTTTTTTTTTGCTCACAGAGTTCTCCCCCTTTTGGCATGATCAAAAAGTGGGGCTAGAATCATCTTCATCACCATCACCATCATCATCATCACCACCCTCATCTGTAGAGGGAGGTACTCCCATAGCCTCTTCAAGTTTAGCAATGCGAGAGCTGATTTTGTCAAGCTTTCTGTCAAGACGTTTTGAAAAGGAGCGAACCAATTTCTTTAAAAATGAACGGGTGACAGAAGCATCATCGGTGGTGGTGGTAGGAACATGTGGAGGTGCTAGAGGAGAAGTAGGTGGAGTATCATATGCAGCAGTCTCGGCTTCCTCTTCACTGTCTTGAACGACTTGAGGTGCTTGTCTTTGATGTTTGGGTACCCACTGTCCATTCTCAAGTTTATAACCTATTTGTTTGACAGTGGTGGCGGTTAGGAAATAAGAATTTTTTAGTGGTTGAAAAGTTGAAGGAGATGGGGCGAAGCCAAAAGATTCAAAGAGAGGTGTAAGAAAACCTCCATATGGTAGAATATGGCATTTGGAGCTCTCTTTGGCAAGTATCCATTGACAGATGAGAGATGGAAGGTCAATGCGTATTTCTTTGTAAATGCACCATAATACAAAGCAGTCAAGATAAGAAATGTAGGTGCGAGATCCACTACGAGGCAATACATTGTATGTAATGATGAGATGCAAAATTTTGGCCTCTAGTGTGATTGGGAGTAGGAAGGGGAAGGGCAAAATTGAGTGGGGGTTCATTCATGACCAAGGGCAAAAATGTTTCAGGAGTAAATTCATGAGCCATGATCCATGACTGAGATGAGATTTGTGGACATCTAAAATATGCTCTTTCCATTCCAAAAAGATTGGTTATGTCCTTATTAGAAAATTTATACGTTTTTCCATAAAGATAAGTGGTGAAGTGAATGTAACGATCTCTTGGATTTGGGAAAAGGTCTTGATCAAGATTTGCATAAAATAGTTTTGTAATTTGAGGGTACATACCCTTCGGTTGATGAAAAATGTAGGGCCCCCAACCAATGTGATTAAAAAGACGAATGACACGAGGAAAGTAGGAATCGATGAATCACATATTGAGAATCTTACCAAAAATCGATTCAAGAGATTGTAGATGATGTTTGTAGAGAATCTCGGCTTTGCTTGAGGAGAACCGATTTTCATTGTCATCGGTGGAATCGTCTCTAGCAATCGATTTCCCTTTTCCGCATCTAACCCTCGATGCCATTTAAGGGTTTTTTGAGAGATTTGAAAATCAAGGGATTAGAGAGGTAGAATGGTGATTTGAGTTAGAGCTTTTAGAGAAGAAAAGAAGTAAATTTTAGGCCATAGGAGAGAGAAGCCGAGAGGTGTTAAAATAGAAAATGCAAAACTTAAACCGTTCGGCTTTTCTGTTTTTCAAAGACCCCGAACGTTCGGTCGACTGAACTTAGAAAAACTGGTTCGGTCGACTGGGAAAGGGACCTCAGTCGACTGAACTTGGTGTTTTGGCAAATTTCGAGTTTCAGCAAATGTTTGAGATTTATTTTCCTTTGAAACTACCTTTTTACAATGAGGCTCATAAAATTTTTAACACTATTTACATAATAATTAAGTCAATTGAAATTGAATATGCATTTAATCACTTTATGAACATGCATTAATCAATTTTAGTAAAGATATCAATTGATATTGAACCAAGTTAATTTTGTTTTGAAATCACTTTAGAATTAAAATTAAACAACCTCACGAACATGCATTAAACCCAATTGTCGTCTAATAATGATAAAACGATCTTCATTAAGGGGTTTAGTAAAGATATCCGCCCATTGTTCACTAGTACTCACAAATTTCAAAAATATATCACCTTTTTGAACATGATCACGAAGAAAATGATGACGAATTTCAATATGTTTTGTTCGTG
>JAULJZ010155722.1:0-28492 GCA_032270985.1 Heliamphora pulchella | reverse complement strand
TCCCTCTGCTGTCTCTCTCTCTCTTCTTTCAGCCGTCTCTCTCTTTCTTCCTTTTCTGCCAGCGGTGTGTGGGGTGGTCGGCGGTTGGTGGTGGCGCCGGTCATTTGGGGAGGTTGGGAGGGTGGTTGAGAGAGAGAGACGGTAGAGAGAGAGTGAGAGTGGGTTTGGGTTTGGGTTTGGGTTTGGGGGGGTGGGAGGGTGGTTTTCAGGGGGGGTTTGGGGGTTTGTTTGGGCTGAGGTGGTTTAGGGGGTGGATTTAGAACGGTTTCCGTTAAAATTTTAACGGGTGGGTATATTTGATGTTAAAATCAAACCTGATGAGGTGTTAGTGTAATTTTTGAAACCACATGGGAGTTTTTATTTTTGTCAGAAATCTCAGGGGGGTCAGTGTAATTTACCTTAATTAATTTTATATTGACTATAAAAATTAATTCACACCTCAAGGTAATTATGAGAATGCTTATGCTCTTAATTCTAAAATAATTAATTATTTGTGTATATTTAAAATTCGTTATTTTGATTTATTAGAGGGTGCGATTTTATATGAATTTATATTCTCGGTGAGTTAGATAGCGATATTAATTATATGGTGAATATTAATTATTGATAGAATCCACGTATTGATAGATTGAGATTGACGATACCTCATTAAAGAAGCTTATAAGTTTTGACTGGGCCAAACTCTACATGCAGATTTGATTATTTGACGGTCAAATAAGTTAAATCGAAGGGTTTAAAAAATTTAAGATGCCGATTAAATTAAATTGTTAATAATTAAATTTAATTGGTGGGTATCAAAAATCTTAATGTGGGGAGATGAGTTAAGCATTTAATAAGAGGAGCTCAATGCAAGATGGTATTGAGATTATGGCTTAGAGTGCAGTTACAATTCTTTAGTGGTGTTAACTATAATTGACTGTTTTATAAAAATTGTAGAAATCGCTACAAGGTTTTCATAATTATAGATACCACTGTGAAGTTTGTTTAATTGCAAAAATCGCTAGATACGTATCTAGGTTACTTAAAAAGTCTTTGTCATAATTACTTCTCAGGTCCCTACTGTAACCCTATAAATATGCGGGTAGGCTAAACCAAATTTATAACTCGTTTTCAAGACTAAAGTTGACCAGATTCTGTTGGTGCGAGTTCTCGATGGATCGTAACCCACACTATATTCGGGAATCATATAAGGAAATATAGTAGAAAGTCTGACAGAAGCATCAACTTATGAATCAAATTCGTAGTTGGAGAATCGACAAAAAATGTATTCTTCTAAATTAACTGTGGTGGCACATGTTTTTATTTTGATTGTTCCACATTAAAAGTTTTATCTGGAGTCCGTTTCAGCGATTGCTCGTTTAATTTTTTTAAATAAAAAATCATTTATAAAAATAATGATCTTAACAATTTTACCTCTAACAATAATCACAATCTCTGAACCTTGAGGCCGCAACCTTTGAACCTTGTGATCGTCCCCTTGAATGTCACGACCATAACATAAAACTTTTGAAAATCCTAAAAAAACCCTCACGGTCGTAACAACCATCTTCATGGTCACAACCTTTAAAGGTGGCGATTGAAACCTTTGAGAAATATTCCGAGACCTTGAACGTGTCAGCACCTCATTGGTTGTGTAGGGACTCGGTCCTGTTTGAATTGTTATTAATAAACGCGAGCATGTTGTAATTTTTATGTGATGACGGTTAAATGTGTAAATCACATGTGCGAATTAAAACTTAAACATGATGACGTTTGTTAACAAAAATTATATGCTTGGAAGTGCATAAGAACTATTGTTATGGATTGTTTGGGAGAGCCTTGTGGTGTTTGACTTATGATTCAATTCTTTTACACATCTTTTGTTCCCGGCCCCTTTCAACGTTGACCGCTCGAGCAGTCAGGTGCCCACTTGAACGAACTAGTGGTAGAGAGTTTTGTTAAGTGGGGACTGCTCGAGTGGCCCCAGGTTTGCTCGAGTGTGTAGTCTGTGAGCAAATTTTGTAGTGCGGGTTAAAACATTTTCTACTCATTCTTTTCATCCCTCTCTCTCTAGAATAGAAGTTGAAATCTAGGGTTCGGTTTGGAGAGTTCTTGGAGCTTTCTTTGCTTCTCTTGAGTAGATTCCTTGCTTCTCTTGAGTAGATTCCTTGCTTCGCTCTTAGTTGAGCATCTATTGGAGGCTTGAGCTTGGTGTTGAAAGCTTTTTCTCACCTTTCGGTTGGAGATTCTTGCGATTAAAGCTTGCTAGGGCTTCTTTCTTGTGGATATATCATCAAAAAATAGGATATATGACTATCCTTGAATAACTATGTGATATGAGTTGTGTATTTAAAAATTATAACTATAAAAATAAGAAGAAAAAAATGGTACTTTTGAAACCCTAAGGTAGGGTTTGATGTTAAACAATATGAAATGTTAGATTTGTGGATGGTTTAAGATGATTATATTTTCTTGTTGTTGTTAGATATGATTAGAATTGAAAATGATGGGTTAGAGTTTTGGATTTAAATCAAAACCAAAATAAAATAAAATTGAAGCTTTTGGGGTTAAGGGACCCGAATGTTAAAATTGATAAAAATTTTAGATAAATTGAGGTCGTATTAACTTATTACATGTATATTCCATGAATTTATATGATACATGAAATTAGTGGGGTTTGGATTGGGGGTTTTTGTGTAAAATTGGTACATCGTTGGATATAAATCATATGAAATGTTAACTTTGGGGGTTTTGAACCTTTATAATCAAATATATGAATCATGAGAAAATATGTGATGATTGAGGTTAGAACCGTAATGGTGTAGAGTTTGGCGACAGGAATCGGGTTGACGGTTGAACTTGCATTGGTTGTTAATGAAAATGATTTAATTAAGGTACCGTATAACTGGATTGGATAATTAAGTTTAGGCACGAGATGCTCATTGGTCAAAGATCGAAAACTTGCACAATGTAAGGTAAGCCCTTTCTTCGGGTTAATTCCTTAAAAACGTGCTCTTGGGTGGCCCCCCCATTGATGTTTTCGAGAAAAACAAAAAATGTGTGCTCTCTATGTCGAGCTATAGAATGGGTATCCATTGGATCTCGCGTGCCCTGGTAGTGATAAATACGCTTAGATCTATAGGCGTCGTCTGGCTTTGGTACTTAATTAAATCAATAAATGAATTATGAAATTTGGTAAACCTTGGGTTGGTTGGTCAATGGTGGGGTGACATGTTGAAACAGTTGGACTCTTTGTGGTCCTAGAATATTGAACTATGGGTTTTACATGAAAACTCGGTTATGTGATGGGAATTAGTTTTTGGAGAAATTTATATGTTGCATTTCGCATAACCATCATTGCATGTCATGTATATGTTCATTGTTAGTCAATTTTCTACGAGTCTCGGCTCATGTTATTTAACAACATTTTAGATGATAGCGGGAAGAGGGTGTTGGAGTAAGATGGATGGTTGCGGGATCCTTCTTGAGTAGTTTGATAGAGTTGCTTATTCTTTGATAGCATCTTTTGATAAATGAAATTGTAAATGTAATTCTCTTTTTGAATATTTGGATGAATGTCTTTTGGGTTGGAGTAACCCATGTTGTAAGGCCCTAAGATTATAAACTCATGATTTGTATGCATGTGAGGGCGTTGGGCTCGTTTTGTGGGTTGGATTCCTTGGTTTTGAATGAAATATCATAATCTTGAGAGTTTGATTCTGGGTTTTTAGGTTAAAAAGGTTATTTCATTGGCAAATGTATGTTTCACTCCACAAGTTCGCCTATCTAAAACTATGTTCATAGGATGAGGAAAATAGGTGACTTTCCAACACTTAGAAATGTTTTTTAAGGTTTTGAGCAATTTGCTCTCGGGTACCTCATTGCTCGAGCTGTGGAGAGTCGGCTTGAGTGGACTTCGCTAGGTGGCATTTTATTGAACGTTGTCTTAAAAAGGGTTTTGTTAAATATCTTTGGGTTATTCTTTCGGGTATAAATGGACTATTTTTGGAAATTACTTGCAAAGGAAACTGACTTGCTTCACCCGCATCGTTGATTAGAAAATTGAAAGTTTGGCTTCTTTTTATAAAGTTATTTCTTCATGAGTTCTTTTGGGTTGGATTCCCTGAATCAGATTCTTTTCTTCACTAAATCGTATGGATTTATATTGCTACGAAATCAGGGTGTTACAAGTTGGCATTTTCTATATAAACGTACATTTGGTATGATTTTGAGAGAGGAGCAGGACGATTGTAGTACGCTGATACTCTGCTGCGCTATCGACCCTAGCCCCGATTTTTCACGCACCCCCACTATTCGAGTACTAGAATTGGAGCACTTCTCGAAGACCAGATAGACGAGTGTTGAACCCTACGACTTAAGGACATGCCCGGATTGTCACATTTTGGTACCCTCGTTGGAATCCTGACACTTCTCTCTCCATACCTCCTACCCCCATGGCGTGGTCGGGTTAATTTCTGTATTTCAATTTTGGATTTGCTTACTTTTCTCTTTTAACTTGTTATCATTAAGTTCCATTGTCTTAGTTACCTCCTTTGCATGCTTAATTATGGATTTTATTTACATGTTTAATTTCGGATTTGATTAGTTACATTGTTAGATTTTAGTTAGTAGTGAACTTTTCATGCTTTCCTTATGCTTTGATTAAGATAGTTATAATATGTTTCTGTGATTCTGTTTTACATCATAGACACATGGTATGCTTGTATCCAACACATTATTTACTAAAATTCAGTAAAATAGTGCCTAAATTATTTGCGGTCACAACATTGATTTTTGTGGGCGTTATATTCTGGTACTGATATCTTCACGATTGCAATAATGAACTTTGCGCTCGTGTAGTTTTCACTCATTTTCCTTGCAATCGCAACATTTATATGTCACGACTGTAACATTTTTGCTGTCCCATTAGCTTAATTTTGCCTTTACAATATTCTATTGATGGTATGAAATGTCCAGCATGCAGCCTATAATGTAATTCAGTATGAATGAGGTTCAAAAACCTTTAGGATTACTCATTCTTTGTTTACACTCATGTTATGCTTACTATGCATCCTTAGCGTTATTTTAATATGATTAGGGCTTGTTAGTTTAGTTCAAATGATTCCATCTTTTGTTCATCGAATGCGGTTTTTACCATGTACCATTTAGTATAGATTTTGCATGTTTTAGAACATAGTACTTCTTTTATGCTTTGTTTTGTGTTATTTATACTTATGCTATATTATTTTCAGTATTTTATTTCACTTGTTCTCTCTTTACCTCCATTTTTTGTATTTGCATGTATTTGAGAAATTTAATTAAAGAACCAATGATGATTAGTAGAGGTCGATTTTACGGTTGGGCGAACAAGGTACCTAACACATTTCCCGATTCGTACCTTAGCTTCCGGACCCTTATTTTATCTGATTAAATGTTTTAAAGATCAGTGACTCATTTTTGTTTTTCTTGATTTTTTTTCAAAAATCAAGTGGCGACTCTAGTTTTCAATAAAAAAGAGTTTTTAAAATTTTTTAGTTTTCAAGGTGTTAAACATTTTTAAAATAACTCTTGAATTTCTTATTTTTGAATAAAATCCAAAATTTCGGTGCCACAATTATACAAATTTTTTTATAAAAATTTATTTTTAAAATGTACTCATCAAAATATATTAAATAAGATCTATATCAAATATAAAATTATATAAAAATAAATTTTAAAATATTATAGTAACTTTAAACAATTTTTTTATCTTTTGATTAAAAGTTATCTGATACTTCTCTCAAATGAACTTTTAGTTTTTTGAGATTAAAATGATTTTAAACAAAAAAAAAAACTTAAAGTCAAGTTGCGAGGCCTATTTCAAGAAAATTAAACAAAAAATAATTCACAGAAAAGTAGAACAATGATTTTAGATTGCATTTGAAATAATTATTTATTTGTTTATTTATTTAGTTCTCGTTTGGCAACCAACTTAAAGTTGATTTTAAGTCGGTTTTTTGCCCTTTTCCTTAAAAGCTTAAAAAGTTAAAAAATCTCATTTTTCAACTCAAAAGCTTTTAGCATTTTTTGTTTTTACATAAATTTTTTACATTTTTTAAAATATCGTAACTTTTATTATACACATCTATTTTTTTTTATAAAAATTATATTTTTAAAATTTACTTGTCAAAAATTTTCAAACAAGATCTATATTAAATGTAAAATTATCTAAAAATATATTTTCAAAAATTATAATAATTTTTTTTTATCAAGATATGAGGAAGCCAAGATTAGAATCCGGATTAATAAGTAGGCTAAATAGTCCCTTAATTGCTTGGACGAACGACTTGCTCAAAAGATTATAATAATTTTAAACATAGCTTTTTTCTTTTTGGCTTAAAGACACTTTCAACCTTTGGCTTAAAAGCCACCCATTTCCAATCCAAATAAACTTTTTGACTTTTTAACTTAAAATAAAAAAGCCAGCTTAAAGCTGGTTGCCTAACAAACTCTTAATTTAATTTATTCTTTGGTAAATTGTTTTTTATTTTTTAGTCAAAAATACTATACTTTTTGAGCCCCTACATCGAGACGAGTTAAAAAAGTAATTTTTTTTAATTAAATACAAAAAAAAGTTCATAAAAAACAAAAATAAGCTAAAATAAGTTAATAAGCCAAATTTTATATTATTTATTTTCTTTTTTAATGAACTTTTTTCTATCTTTTTATCAAACTTTTTTATTTTTTCCGTTCATCTTATTGAGATGATTCGAAAAAGTAACAAATTTTACTGAAAATATGAAAAAAAAAAAGCTCATAAAAGACAAAAAAAAAACAAGATTTATCAAATTTAGCCCAAATAAGGCTTTAGTCTCTGTTTGGCATTTTTAAAAGTTACTTTTTTGTGAAAAAAGAATAATTTTTAATTTCTAGTGTTTGCTATATTGAAAAAACTCCCTAACTTTTTTTTATTTCTTTCTTTAAGAAAAATAATCTTTATACTTTTCAAATACTTTAATTTTTTTAAAATAAAATAACTATAAAATCATCAATTTTAAAAGTTATTTTTCCTCGTAGAAAAAAACGTGCCAATATTTTAAAAAGAGTGATTTAGGGCCTAATTGGCTACTAATGCTTTTGAATTTTTAGCTGAAAATGCAAAAAAAAAAAAAAAGAAAAATTAACTCGTTTGGCAAAAAAATAAAAAATCAAAATATCAAATCAAAACTTTCAAACTCCTACCACTTTTAAAAGACAATAATATTTTTAATTCATAATTTATTCACTACCATTACATATTATATATAATTATTATTTTTAACTATATACAATGGTATGAATATTTATATTACAAAATACAACACTTTCGATGCGACATTTGTATATGTGGCATATTTAAAGATTAAAATCTATTTACATGTTCTCTTTTACTTTTTTATCCCCCCCTCTCTCTCTCTATTTGGCATTTAACATTTTTTATCTCACAAAAAAAAGAAGAGTGAGAATAATTATATAGATTCATTTTAATATAGTTAATTTAAAAAATATAGTTATTTTAATTTATTTTAATTTTGATGTACATATATTTTTGTTATTGTTTATACATGGAATTAACAGTGAGAATAATAAAAATTATTTTTTAATACATTGTTACTATAAATAATTAAAGAGATTATTTACTATTTAAAATTAATATTATGATGAAATTATGGTTAAAGTATCTTCAGGCATAGGTAACTACTAGTTCTAAATCGAAACAAATCAATTGTGGAGATTAATGACATTCTTATTATTCTAATCCCTAAGGTGAAGTGCCCAAGAACAGCTAAGGATTTTCGACTGGTATCCCTTTGCAATGTCACATACAAGATGGTGGCAAATACACTGGCAAATTAGATGAAGAAATTCTTGCCATTGATCATCTTTGAGAATCCAAGCGCATTCATTCAAGGTAGATTAATCAACAATAATATAATGGTTGCTTTCGAAATATACCATTATCTAAAGAACAAAAGATTAGGCAGGAAAAAGAGTATGGAGCTAAAACTTAACATGTCAATGGCATATGATAGGGTGGAATGGAATTTCCTGCAAAGCATGATGAGGTAGTTGGGTTTTGATGAATAATGGATACAACTTGTTATGATGTGTGTGACCACTCTCAAATACAAGGTCCTAATTAACGACAAACCATCAAGTGAAATCATATCGACGAGAAAGCTCCAGCAAGGAGATCCTCTGTCACCATATCTTTTATTTGATTTGTGCAGAGGGGCTTTCAGCTTTGATTGAAAAGAAAATAAGAGAAAGAATGAGCAAGGGAAACAAATTGGCAAGGGGCTACCCAGTGATATCCCACTTGTTTTTTGCAGATGATAGCTTGCTGTTTTGTAGAGCAACCTGAGACCTGAGAGGAAGTTCTTAGAGTAAAGGTAGTGTTAGCCATGTACGAGGAAGCATCCGACCAACAGGTAAATTTTGAGAAATCCAAAATGATTTTCAACAAAAATGTAAAGGCAGCCAAAGTAAATGAGATAAGAGGTCTTCCAGGAGTCAAAGTAGCATATGGGCATGGAAAATATCTTGGAGTACCTTGTTTGGTACTCCGAAAGGGAACTTTTTAGCCATATCAAGGATAAGATTCGGCAAAGGGTAAATGGATGGAAGAAACTCCTATCTCAAGCTGATAGAGAGATACTTATCAAAGCTATTGCTCAAGTTAACCCGATCTTTACTCACGAATTTAAGCATACATGCATTTAATATATTCGCCAAAAAGACTTACATTACACGGTCCCAATACTGATAAACATGTTATAGCATACATGATTAAAAGAACAAAAAGGAAAACTACAGGTCTTCCGCCTCTCCGGCAGCCCGAATCAACCTGCGTGACCGGTACCTGAAATTTTTTTTAAATCCCACACCGTGAGCTAAATCTCAGCAGAAACTAAGCAAACATGTAATATAAACAAAATGTGCTCGAAAAACGTGGTGCAGCTTTGGATAACGACTCAGAGGAGCCCAAGGAAAATCGATTTTATATCTTAACTCATACGAGTCTCAGATGAAAACAGTTGAAAAATAGTTTTATACGAGGACTCCCAAGAGCCTTAAAGAAAATAGTTTTGAGAACGATTTTGTATCACGACTCATTAGAGCCTAGAAAATAATTTGATATATATAGTATAATGCCTCACCAGCAAAGATAGACTCCTACGAGCCAAGACTCCCACGAGCCCCACAATAGATATACATATACACCGACTCTCTCTCGACCCCTAACAACAGATATATCACATTTAATAAGATGCTAGGAAAAGGACCCTTTTTTCGACTCAGAAGAGCCACAAAAACGATTTAAAATCAATTTTATATCACGACTCACACAAGTCTTAAATACAGTTTGAAAATGATTCTATCCATTCCACAAAGCATCACATGCAATCCATGTATTTTCTCAAAGTTTCACCGAATGACCAAAATCTACCCCAACTAATGCCTTGTTGACCAGAGCCAAAAGATATCTTCACGAACTTTCACCGTAGGACCAAAATTCGCCTCTCATATTCATCTTTACGGACTTTCACTGAGGGACCAAAATTCGCCCCATATATACAATTTTAAAACCATGATCACATATGACCACATAAGACCACATACCCATCCTACAACATGCAAGAATAAAACTAACCATAGTTCTATAATCACAGAAACATGTGTGACCACAACTTTCCACACAACGACGCCACACAACCCATCACGACATCACAAGCCACACACCTGTCATCCGCACACCCGAACGACTCGTCCACTCATTGGGACAACCAACGATGTAGAAAACCAAAACCCAACCTGGAGGCCAACACCAAACCTCCCACAAAATGGTTCTCACCAGAAACCACCTTTTAACAAAACAACAGACCCACACGTCCCGCACTCAAAGATGCACTAACCTCCACGCACACAACCGTGCACCAACGCTCCACATGAAATGACCAACACCCTTTTCATGGCTTCAATCGACAGGACCCTATAATCTAAACAACTGAAAAATCACTAGAGGAGAGCAGTCGATTGAGCCCCATAACCCAATCGACTGAAAGGACACCACACGTTCATCAAAACCACAAAAACACCAAACTACCCAACAAAGGACCCAGTCAACTGAACCCCATCCAGTCAACCTAAACAAGCCACTGGAATCTCGCAAGAACTCCCCAAAACACACGTCAGTTGACTGACCTCCTCAATCCAGTCGACTAAACCACGATCCAATCAACTGAACCACGATCTAGTCGACTGAACCCAGGTAGAAACTGACTTTGAGCTACTGGTTCAGCCACCAAAATCCAAAAATAATGCCTAAAAACTTCCATCCAACACCTTCTGACATACACAAGCCTAAGCCTAACAGCAAAACCTCGAAAGAAACACCCGAAACACGATTTTATCAAACCAAAATCGACGAAAAATGGTTTTGAACCCCAAAACCAACGTTTGAAACATTAAGCGATTTCATGCATTTTATAACGGTAAAAACACACACGATCACACGTAGGATCGTTGAAAATTGAGCCCCGGGCCCCCGAGAAGTTAGAGAGAAGGCAGAGAGAAAAAAAAAAGAAAATTTAGCTTGTAAATTTTGAAAATATCTTTTCAAAATATCAAACGCCAGATATTTATAGGCCACAAAAATATATTTTATTTTATTTTTTTTGAAATCCGCACAACGCCCAACAGCCCCGAAAATCAACTCTGCATGCATATCTTAACCTGAACATGCATATAAACGCATATAAACATGCTGAAACAAAACGGCAAACACGCGTCAAAAAAAGCTGAAAAGGAAAACGGGTCAAGGTCTCACAAAGGATTTTTGAAAATAATTTCTCGAAAATTGGGTCTTGAAATGATCAGAACTTTCAAAGTATTTTGACCCAAACCTGTAGGCACGTTGACTGCTTTAACAAAATTGATTTTACTTGAAGTCTTCAAAGAAGATGAATTTTTAACATACCCTAATTAAGTTTGGCCTGACGCCACTTTCTGAACACTTATGGCCCGTTTGATAACGTTTATAGTTTTCTATTTTTTGTTTACAAAAAACAAAAAATTTGTTTTTATTTATTTTTATAAAAAAATAAAAATAAAAACATGTTTAGTAACATAAATGTTTGAAAAGTGATAACTGGAGGTTACAAATGAATCCAACAAAACTTGTTTACAAAACAAGTGAAAACACATTTTTTTTGTTTCTTAAAATTTTGTAAATTTTAAAAACTGTTTACAATTTTTTGAAAACAAAAATAATTACCAAATATGTTTTTTTTACAGTTTACGAAAAATTTAAAAACAGAAAACAAAAAACATAAACGTTACCAAACGGCACCTTAGAATTTCTTCCAAACGTAGGGACCCTGCATTTAGATTCTTAAGAGTGATATTAGCAGTATTCAAATTAGAATCTAATTCTTTGATTTTTTCCTCAAACGAGAATTTTAATTTTATTGAATTTTGTAATTCCTATTCTAATTCCAAAACTTTTGATTTTAGGGAATTACAAGATTCGATAAGCTCATTCCTCTATTTTTCAGAACTGACCAGCTTTTTAGACATTTTAAATTTAAAAATTTTTAATTGAGAAACAAGAGCTTGAGACTCAGTCAATTCTGATTTAAGTCCTTCATTCACCTTTTCAAAGATTTTAATTTTCAGTGACAGCTTAGCGATAACTTTTGTCATTTTGTAATTTTCTTTATGCAGTTTATCATATGCCTACTGAAGATTGTTTTCACTACTATCGTCTAAATCTAAACCTGAATCTGAATCCTCTTTCTAGAATTATTGTGAGAAACACCTGATTCTTGATCAGAGTATTCAAATTTATATGAGCCAGTCGATGCAGTAAAAGCCACAAATTACACTATTCATTATCTAGTTCGGATTCTGTTTCATTATCACTTGGCTCATCATCCCACGTGACTGAAAAAAAAATTTTCTTTTTATTTTTATTTGGACAATCATAAGAAATAAGACCATATCCTTAACATTCAAAACATTGTATCGTCTAATTTTAATTTTTTGAAAAAAAAATCTCATTTTTTGCAGCATTCTTACTTTTGTCACCAATTTTTCTGGACTTGTTCTTGAAGTTGGATTTTTTATTTAAAACAAAAATTTTTAACTTTTTAAGAATAAAATTCGCAACTTCAGGGTCAAAATCCACCTCATCTTCAGTAAATTCTATTTCAACCTTCGAAGATTTTAAAACTACACCTTTAGATTTTTTTGGTTGACGGAGAGTCGACTCATAAGTCTGAAGGTTTCCAACCAACTATTCTACTTTAAAAAGATTAATGTCTTTGCTTTCTTCAATAGCGATAACTTTTGGTTGAAATCTTTCAAGTAGTGACCATAAGATTTTTCGAACAATACGGGATTCCAATTTTTTTCACCAAGTATAAAACAAGAATTCATAATATTACTCAGTTTTGCATAAAATTCATCAAATATCTTATTTTCTTCCATTCTTAAGGTTTCAAAACTAGTAGTGAGCATTTGAAATTTTAAAATTTTAACAGTTGTCGTACCTTCATGAGTGACTTCAAGGATATTCCATGCTTCTTTAGCAATTTTATTCATGCAAATTCGTCGAGATTCTTTGGGTATGACAGTACTAAAGATGGCATTGATAGCCTTGCTATTCTAGCTTATATTTATAAAAAAAAATTTATCCTATTGTTCGATTGGTTTTAAAATAAAATCATACTCAGACTTGACAGTGGGTTGGGTATAGTCATTAACAACTGAAATTTAAACCATTTCATCAATGGATTTTAAAAATTTCTGCATCTGAACTTTTCAATAAGGGTAGTTCTCTCCATTTAATAAGGGTGGTCTAATGGTTGAATTTTCTTCTTTTGAAAATTTCATGATTAAGATTGATTACAACCATTTTTCCAAAAAAAATCTTTTATTTTTGAAAAAAAAAATTTAATAAAAAAAATTATAACCCTCTTTTTTTAATAAAAAAATTATAATTATTTTTGAAAAAACAATAAACTCGTTCTGATACCAATTGAAAAAAAAATTATTTTTATATTTTTAATCAAACTAATTTAAAAATTATTTTTTTACGTTTTTAATCAATCTATGTCGTGGAATGCCAGAAATAAAAAATCAAGCATCCAAACTCAACATACGAAATATTTTACGTGGAAAACTCAACTTGGGTAAACAACCACGGGACTAATCCTAATCCAGGTAAATCAAGTACTAACTAATTGAACAGTTACAAGACACCCACTTACAGATTTTGTTTGAATCCTCAATCTAAGTGCCTTAAGCTATCTTGTCGAATTCATGTGCACTGTTTTTTCCTTGATCACCACAGCGACGAATCCTCGAAACTTTACACATATTAAATTTTTAATACTTTTACACTGGCAGAATCTTTCGTCGATAAACTTAGAATGCCTTCTAAGTTGAATACGAACAATCTCAGAATTTTTAGAATTCGAAAGGAACTTCTGATTTCCTTTAGAATCTCTAATTATTGAAGTACAGAAGTTAATTTTTGTGATTGGCCTATAATCCTTTATATAGATATCAAAACTAAGCAATTGAAGTTTCAATCGAATTAAAACTGTCTGGGGTCCAATCAAGCGATCATGTGCCAGACTGTATTTTGTCGTGTCGAATCCTCCATTGATTGCATGTACTCTTGGCTTGTGCGGTTGTACATGGAGCTTCTTGTCTTTGATTTAGAACTCATCAAAAAGATTTTGGTAGATACAAATGAAAGATTCTCTATCTAACACATTCTTATCCTAACTAAACTCTCAAGATAACTCAAATTCTTTTGAACTCATCCTAACCACTTATGAGATATACATATATATAACCACCTTGAATTGCCATAAAATAAATTAAAAAACATTTAATACTAAATTAAATTCTTTACATACTAGTTACTTCAATTAACTAATTTTTTAGATTTAAATAAAAAGTTTGAATTATGATACCAAAAAAGAGATTTTCTTTTCTTTTTAACCATCCTTTATTATTGGATTCTTTCTATAGTTTTATTTCTCTTTCTCATTTCCTCTAAGTAAAGAATTAGTTTCTAGAGAATTAAATATTACACAATTAGAAAATTAAAATGAAAATACAAAAGAAAAATAAAGATTCATACTAATTAAAAGTAGACAAATAATAAATTTAGTTATTTTAATTCAAGCCATCAATTTGTGCTACTTATGAACATAAATATTAAATATGATAGTTAAGCCTTTTGGATCACCAGACCGGGTACATGTTTATTTATGATTAATTTGCCAAAAGTGGTTTTGGAGAATAATTTTGGCACGTTGTGTGCGGTTTGGGGGTATTGGGGCACCAGGATGATAGTTGAAATTTTAAATTTTAATAGAAAAAAAATTTAATTTAATTTACGTTAATAAATGAAAGTTTAATTAACAAGTTTTGAAGGCAAATTTGGAAGGAAAGCAAACAAGGTCCTAGAGGGGCACCTTCTAGAGTTATGGAGAGAGAGAGAGAGAGAGAGAGAGGAGAATAAATCCCAAACTCCTCCCATGTTTTTTTCCTCACGTGAACTCCCCCCTCTCTTCTATCCTTTTCTTTTTCTCTCTCAAGAGAGTGAGCCTCCCAAACTCTTGAAAACCCAACTTTGTTAACCTAAAATTGGAAGGTTTGGGACAAATTTGAAGCTTAACTGGAGGTGATCAAGAGAGGAGCTAAAGCTATGGAGTAAGAGGAGTGAGATTGAAGCATCAAGGATGAATCCAAAAGAGGTAGCCAAAACCTAGGTGGGAAACTTTGGTGATTTCAAAGCTTGGAAGCGATTTGAGGTAAGATTTAGATTTTCTCGTATGTTTTGATTTGATTTGGGTTGATACTTTGATTTATGAGTAAAGATGTAGAGGATTTTATGTATGCTTTGAATATTGGCCGATGTGTGTGAGGGTTGAGTTGGATTTTTAAGAAAATTTAGAGTTTTGAGTAATGGTTTGCTATGAAATTGTGAGTTTATTGTGTAAAAATGGAGTATAAATTACTTAAAATTCCATGTTTTTGCATAAATTTGGGTTTACATTGATTTTAGCTTCAAAATTTAGCAAACACTCAGTTTTCGGTGCAGGACCGCTCAAAGGACCGCTCGAGCGGTCTAGAGGGCAGTCTTTGAATGTTCTCAGCTTCTTGTTGCAGGCCAGACCGCTTGATAGGCCACTCAAGCAGTCTAGCCCGTGGTCTGTTTCTATGGTCAAAAAATAATTTCTTTAAATCATCGTATCTCTCTCATTCAGACTCCGAATTGAGTCGTTTTTGTACTCAAATTAAAGCCCTAGAAGTCCTCTTTCCATTGACACCACTCTCACAATAAAATGCTTCTTATAAAAAAAGTTACAACTAAAATAGTGAGGGTATGTCAAATTTTTTTAACCGTGTTTTACCCATTTTTTGCCAAATGTCTTGAAAAATGTTATTTTTCATTCTCATTGGACTTTTTATCAAAATTCTCATTCCTTGGGCTATGGATACACATATATATTTACATTTTGGGATTGGGATGCATGTGTTGAGTCGGTTAGATGGATTTTAAGATAAAAGTTGGCTTTTAACATATAATGATGGTTATGATATAATATGGCCATCATTTAACATTTTCTAGCATTTAGAAGAGTCACATGGGTTTTAAGCTTGCATATGTGCATATGATGAGTGCATCCCTTTTTCATTAACTGATATGATCACTATTGAGTTAGTTTTGTGTTGGTATTCTATGAAATGGATAAATGAAATGTGACATATGAGAAGCTATATATTGATGTTATGATGCATATAACATGAAAGGGAACTCGAGTACTTAAATGAAATATGATGTGAAATTGAAACGAAAAACTTGAAATGGGAAGCAAAATGAGAATATTTAAAAATGATTGGGAGAGGAATCGGATGTAGGGTTGGACTCCCGGATTTTTGAAAATGATGGAATTGATGACTAATGAACCGTATGGATTGAAATGAATTAAGTTGGGCTAATTGCTCCGCGGTGAAAGACCGAAATCTCAAGTTGGGGACCACATGCCCACAGGTTAGCCTCCGAAATGTGTTGTTTTGTCGTGGTGAGTTATAGAGCTATCTATTACCCAATGACTTCGCGTAGCCTATTGAAAATTAATAGGGAGTGGTTTCTATAAGCTACACCTAACACCAGTACATTAAAATGTGATTGTGTCGGGATGAGTTATAGAGTGACCCATTCCACAATGGCTTTGTGTAGCCTATTGGGGGTGAATGGGGCGATGCTTCTATAAGCTGCGTCCGACACCAGTTCTTTGATGTGATAAACTGGGCAATGAAAATGTGATACTATTTTTGTGAGAGATTTGGTAAAGGGATAGTGTAGACACCCCAATTTAATCCCGCCTAATCTTAGGTGAATTTGATGATGAAAACAGGTGGAATGGTGCCTCAGTTCGATCCTCGAGAAGTGATCCAAGCTCAGTATTCGAACCCGGAACCTTCAAACCAAATAAATTTTGTTCAACCATCGAAACTTGTTGCCCAAGTAAGGCAATCGCCATGTTCATTGTGGTGACCGCAAATAGAACCTCTTGAAAACCCTAGACAAAAGTGGCCACCGCCACCTCTAACTTAGTGACCGCCAACTTGTATTGCGGCGACCGCCATAGAACTTTGTGGAACCCTTCAAAAACATGGCGACCGCCAACTTACATTATGGCGACCGCCAACTGTAATTGGCTTGGCATGCCCTAAAACGTGGCAGCACCTCATTGGTTTATGAACTCTATAAATACCGTACGTCTGGTACGTTTTCGAGGACAAAATTTGAGTGAGAGGTTTTGAGAGAGAAGCTCTGTCGAGACGCCGAGCAATTTCGAGCCCCGACGCCGAAATCCTGTCGAAATATCGAGATTCGAACCTCCGACGTTCATATTGCGACCCTTGCTTGGATCACCACCTGAGGAGTAGACCGTTGAAGCACATCCTCGACTTGAGGATCCCTTGGCAATTTAGGTACCTTGTTTGGATTCCCGATCCTTTTAAACTCCATTTCCTTTTTATTTGAGTGATCGGATTAACTTTCAATTTCAATTTATGCATTTCTTTTGTCTACGTAATTCACCTTGTTTATTGTCTAAATTGCTTTATGTAATTTTCTTATGTAATTTGTTAGTTATTAACTTTCTCACACTCACACTTAACACATTCGTTATTTTCCTTCTTTTATCAATTCATTAAATTAGTGTTAACATATCTTAACAATTACAACTTATTAATGTTGTTAATTGTTATAATAATGCACATACATATATATGGATATAGTTGCCAATACTATTTTCATATTTGACAATTAAATAGTTATATTTTGGCTCATTTTATTTTTTTAGTCTTATTTTAAGTTTATATTCCATTATCTTATTTGTCTTTTTTCTTTTCTTTTAATGTAATTTAATTTCTTTTATTAGCATTAGTTTAATTTTTTAGCATTTATTTTATTTTATTTTCCTTTAATTAGTCTAATTTTCCATTAATAAGCATTCTAGTTCATTTTTTTTTCTTTTCTTGTACACTAATTTAATGCTTTATCTCATTTTCTTCTTAGTTTAATATTCTTTTTCTAACTCTTATTGTCCATTTTTCTTTTTCTTTTCTTCACAGTAGTGTAATTTTCATTTTTAGCATTTTATTTTCATTCATTTTCCTAATAATGTAGCCTTATTTTCTTTTCCTTGTATTGTAGTTTTATTTTCTTTTAATATTTCTTTTTTTAATTATTTTTTTAAATTTGTTTTTCTTTTCTTTTCATAATGTTTACCTTATTCTTCTTTTCTTTTCTTTTGTTAAACCCAAAAAAATCACAAAAGTCTCTTAAATTAATCTTTAAATGTTAGTATAAAATTTCTCTTATTATGGTAATTTTATTCTCTTTTCTTTTTTTTTATTTTCTTTTGTCTCTTTTAAAGTATAAAATGTAAATAGTTAGGTTTTCTTTTTTATTAGTTTAATAATATATTCTAACCTTTTTATTTTTAGCATAATTCTTCTTTTATGAACTTATTCTTTTCTTTTAAATCTTTAAATTCTTTTTTGTTATAAGCCCTTTATTTTTAGTTTCTTTGTTAATAAACTCTCTTTTTTTTATATTGATTTTTTTATGCATATTTTATTTTACATTTAGTATTAAATATTCACCATATTAATGTTTCTCTAAATGTATGTTTTAATATGCATATTTTTTGTTACTTTGAAATCATGTTTAGTATAATTTATTTTATTTCTTACAAACAATTCATGTTTAAGTAATTTTAATAATTTTTAGCATATTTTTGTTCTTTTATTTGAATCATGCTAGTTTAGGTTGTTTTAATAATATTGCATACGGGTATGTTCCATGTATCATTTAGTTAGAAATTGCATACCATAGGACTTAGGAATTCATCCATTTATTTGTTCTAATTTGGAGTGATATGTACATATGTCATGTATTTTACATATTTGATTTTGGATGTTCTCTCTTTGTCTCTATTTTTTTTATTCGCATACATTTGAAAAATTCTTATCAAAGAACCAATGATGATTATTAGAGGCCAACCTTATGGTTGGACGAACGGGGTGCGTAACATGTTCTCTGATTCGTACTATAATCCCATAACCATCTTTTTCTGATTAAACGTTTTAAAAATCAGTAGCCATTTTTGTTTTTCTTAGTTTTTCTCTAAAACTAAGTGGCGTGTCACACCCCAAACATCCGGGTCACGCAAAAATCCACTCAAACACCCATTTAAGAAAATAAGTTTTACAATTAGAAACCAAAGCCAACGTTTGAATAAATATCCCCACAGTTCAACTCTCATAAAAACTGTAAATCATGCAATCCCATACATGAATAAGTATATCGCTAAAAGGCGTACAAAACTCGCCTTCTGAAATAGGCATCATATGTCGAGGTATATGCACAAAACAGCAGAAACTACAACTAGTCTTCTGTCTCAACGGGCATCTAGGTCATCTCCTCACGTCCACCTGAAAAAAGTTTTCAGAAAAATCCATCACGTGAGCCAAAGCTCAATAGGAACAGACTATAAACCTGTACAGCAGGATATTTAATCATATGGTGGGAGCTAGCTCGACCACAAAAATTAACACGATTTTCTCATAAAAACCACCAGTTTTCCATCTGAAAACTATCATTTTCATTCTTGAAACTATGCATATAAACCTGAGAGTTATCATGCCACAGTTAAGGGAAAGCAGTGAAATAACATTCTCCACTCGGGACAACAATCAATCGAGGAGACAAGATAAATGAGATCCTATGTATCGACTCTGCCATACCAGCCAAGGTAACCGCTATAGACTCCTGCCCATTATCCTAGTCCTGAACCACTGAAATTCAGCTAAATAATGACAGTTCTATACGGAGTTACGACAATGTAAAACTTAGTTTACGAAACTACCCTCGAAGGCACTAAGCACCTAATAACCACTTAGTTTACGGGACCACAGCCCGAGGGCACTAAGCACCCAACCACCTCATTTACGGGGACTAATCCGAAGACACGTAGGTACCTACTCTGCGCACGTTTTTGGACTTTCACCAAGGAGCAATGGAAGCTCACTCACAAACCCATTGTCCCGGTACATCTATGGATAACATTTCAAACCAACCCACAAGGCAGATATACAACACATGTATATATATGTGATCCAATCCATGAACCATGGAGATCAAACCAAAACATGTAAACACATATTTTCATCAAAACGTTTTCCCAAAACTCCATTTTCAAACCATCTTTTGAAAACTTTCGGTAACCCTTTTTGAAACCATAGAATCTCATAAAAATCTCGGATAAACATCGTACGAGGAAAGCTTGAACCAAAACACATCATTTTCCAAAAAAAGCCAGGTTCAGTCGACTGGACTCACCCTCCAGTCGACTAAAAAATACACTGGAAATGAGAACCCAAAACAGAAGCCATTTCAGTCGACTGACCTCCCAGGTCCTGTCGACTGAACCTCTCACATGATGATCCAGTCGACTGAACTCATGGGTTCTGTCGACTGAACCAACTCAAATCATGTTTTGAGCTACGGTTTTGGTTTTCAAATCTCATATCAATCCTAAAAAACACCCGTTTTGATACCTAGAAGCATACCCAAGCTCAAGGCTATCATAACACCTCGAAAGGAACACCCCTCTTTCGATTTCATCTAACCAAACGCCGAAGAACAGTTTTAACCCAAAATTGGATCTAAAACACAAATCATCTTTTCATGCATTTTGAAACGGTGAAACAACATAAGATTACATATATATCCCTCATACAGCAGTAGAATCTGAAATCCTACCTCGTTGGGTCAAAAACCCGACGTCTCGATCCACATGCAAATTTGAGCTCCGTCGAAATCAAATTCTAACTGGATGGATGCGAAGCCCTCAATGCCGATACTAAGGATCAGCAGATAGTCTATCAAAAACCAAGCCCCGGGCCCCCGAGAAATTAGAGAGAAGGCAGAGAAAAAATTGGAGATAACTTAGAAGTTAAGTTTTCAAAATATCTATTTAGAAAATATCTAAGTTCCGATATTTATAGGCTTCCAAAATATCTTTTTTTAAAAAAAATTTGAAATTCGCACGGCAACTCTTTACAACCCCGGGAACCGACCCTGCATGCTCAAATAAACTTAAACATGCATCAAAACGAATAAATCATACACCAAACAAATATATGCAAAACACAACATTTACATATAAGTCTCAAAAAGAGACGGGTCCGGATCTCACATGGCGACTCTATTTTCAATAAAAAGGGGTTTTCAAAATTTAATTTTCAAGGTTTTAAAATATTTTTCAAAACATCTTTTGAATCCCATATTTTTGACCATTTTCTAAAAACTCCTAAATTCTGACGCCACATATAGTAATATAGATAATGTAAAAGAATAAATGGGAATAAATTGGTGTGCGTGTGAACAAATAATGAACTACAAAAATTTGCATTTTACTTCAGTTGCACCTATCACACCTCACAAATCATGCATAACATTTGAGTTAATCTTTATCCTACGAGCTTCGGCTCATGTATGTATGTTAAACCATTTCTGGTCCTGAGGAGTAAGGATAACACCTAGGCTATAGATGCATTTTGGGAAAGGCTTGAAGAAAGATTTAGTTTCCCTTTTGTATTTTATATCATGTTTGTACATAAATTCAAACAAATCTTTGTAAGGATATGTTGTTGTAAATGAACTCTTGACAACTCGAAGCTTTTGTTTTGAAGTTGATATGTCGAAGATATGGCTGCTTAAAGAAAATCATTAGATTTTATATAAGTTTTCAAACCCCAACCTAAAATAAAATGGAAGTTTTATTTAATGATTTCTTATACGGGTTGATGTAGGGTTAGTTCATGGGTCCCTGGGGTTCGGGGCGTGACAAAATGGTATTATAGCTCTAGGTTCAAATACCTAGGAGTCGTGGGAAGTAACGATGACCTTAGTATGTGACCTGTTTGATGAGATTAGGCACCACTGCACGACATGAATTGTGTGCTTGCATGGGTTTGCGCTTGAATTGTCTTTCGCATGCTATGTGATTATATGAGCATTGAGGATTGAGTCTTAGAGTGATGTGGCATGCCATATGGCGTTCGATCAACTACTTTGGGGTTTGAAATAGAAAAGCGCTAAGCCGACGTTCTTTCTATGAGAAATCTAAATTAGTTGCTTGGATTGTCACGTTGTTTTGAGGCTTTTCATCGGTATGTGAATATATGCTGATGTGATGTGACTAGGAGGTGAGCAGAGTGTAGCTTAGCTTTAGAAGGTTAAGTTGAGTTTAATCTGGTTGGGTGTTAGGATATCCTTGTTATAGATGTTATTCCCATGGGGCTAGGATGAGTTGTGATCAGGATGGTAATGCGGGTTGTGGAAGTGTGATCCGGTGGTTGGTAAATATGGTGGGTGTAAGCTTAAGAGATGAGCAATGACTATTTGGAGTGTGTTGTATCCATGTGAGTCGAGGGTGACTGTAGTTAGTTGCTCGTTATGTGTTGCGCTATCAGTAGTTTGACGAACAAGTACGGTAGATTGTTTGAAACCCCTTAGAGGTTGTTGGTTGTAGTTGGATATGAGCTATGGCCTTGAGCATGTTGAGGATTATGTACGTCATGAGCCATACCATGTCTTGAGTCGTGTGCCCCGAAATTGGGTATAGACGGGAACTTGGTGGACGAGAGCGTAATAATCTCCAGCCTAAGGTGTGTTAGAAAGTTTAAGCTTAGACAGTGTTTGGGGAATATCCCTTACCACGAGGGGTGTTGTTGGTAGCTACAGTGATAACTTGTGGTATTGAAGGTCAGGTTGATGACCTTTGTGTTTCCTTAGTGATATGGTGCTGAGTCGTGCTTCATGATCGAAGTCAAAAGTGTATGAAGAATGAGTGAGTGGATTAAAGATGCTGTCGATGGATTGGTTGTTGAGTAATGTGCATGTACGTATGATGAGATGTATGTCGGAGGTGGTTGTGATTTGATGAGCGATGGTTTGAAGTTATTTGGGAATTTTCATGAAATAGAGGTTTATGGCTTGATTTGTTGTTCTCATAATTGGGAGGCAATGTGTAGTATGGGATGCTTGATAAGTGTGAGTGTGTGAGGTCAGTAGGGCCTGTGAGGGATGTTGTTAGAATAGTTGACTTGGTCATCTTAGGACGACGTGTGGATGGGTGGAGATCCCTTAGGAGGATGATGGCGGTGGTCTATATTTGGCTTAAGGTCTAAATGTGGTGGTGTTGTTTTACCCTTAGGGGTGAGTGATGAGGCGGTGTCGTTTGGTCTAAAGTTGGTAGGCGAGGTTCGTTTTGTTCGTATTACGCGTGGTTACTTTTATGTTCAGATAGCTATGTGTCAGTAGTACTCGTGTAGTGACATAAGAGATTGGTGTTTTCAGATTAACGTTCTGTGTTTTCTGATGGGTGTATCGGAGCTGCGAGTTCAAGATTGTGACGTAGTTTCTGCCTATCTGTTTGGTTGTTACCTACCTATTGAGAATTGAGTGGACGTGATGTGACCCTATGAAGGGATGTCCTGGAGTGATACGAGTATGTGTGGTGCTATGCCTTGATGATTAATCGATGAGGGTTTTGTAGACGCGTGCGACACTTTGATGGGATATAAAGGAATGAACGATAGTTAATATGCTTATGAAGAGATTTAAGCGTGAGGATCTGGTATGAAGAGTGATTCACTTATTGTGAATGATGATCAACAACGTCTGCACGATGGTGTTATTGGCATGGAGCGAGAGCCTAGAGCTAACACGTGGTTTTTATAGTAGGAGATATTTTTTGGTTGATTAACCAGTGTGATTGTTCTTACTTGGTAGAAATTAAATGTTAGGATCATATAAGTGTCGGTCCATTTGCCCGAGGTTCCTCGAAGAGCCTGTTTGCTTTACCCTGTGAATCCGAGAGTTTGGGTGACATTTCTAGAGATGTAGTTTGGTTTGTATAGGATGTCGGTAGCTTTAGTTCTCGTTGAGTAAGTTCCCTAAGGCAGTTTAGTGGTTTGGTTGTTTACACGGTGAAATCCTCGAGTATTAGTTCTGTGGGCTTCCTACATGAATGCAAATCCATGATTGGGTCACTATCCTCATGATTAATAAATAGTGTCTGGGGAACCGTGCTGGGTGCATGAGTTTTGAAAGGACCGTAGAAGGGTTCTATAGTGTAGTGGGCCTAGTGCTGAAATGGTATAACCAAAGTGTGACATGTCTAGAGGTTGTTTATGTTCGACCTTAGGTTTAGAGGTGGGTATGTTGTTTGCCTATGGGAACAAAGTGTAGAGTAATAAGGTTCAACATTGTACTGTGTGGTTTGGATAACCTGGGTGATAGGTGAGAAACCGTGGGTTAAGATTTCTACAATAGATACGTACCTGGGAGCAAGAGTGCGGGAAGCATCTGCATGATCGCGGAAGTTATTATTAACTTGGGATGAAAGGTTTCAGGATTAGATTTTCTTTTGTTTGGTGTCTTGCGCTTTCTACATAAGTTGCTTGGACAGTGGGCTTAAGGTCGTGATATGGCCGTGATTTGCCTAATGGAAGTTAGGTCAGTGAGACGCAACCTTTTGAAGTGAGGTCTTAGTGCGATGGGAATGTTGGCGTTATGTTCTCGTGTATGACTGATGATGAGTTTGTAGTTATATGGAATGTGTAATATGAGGTATAAGGATTAACGATGTTCATATGCGTGCAAATGAGGTCTGAGAGTTGAGGGCTTAGTGTAGCAGATGATTTGGGTATCATGATCGAGCTCGACAGCAGTTGTGTGACTATGGTTGATCCAGCCTCAAGGTGAGATTTACAGGAGTACGTTGAGGTTGGATCATGGATTTTGATTAACCATTTCTTTCTTAGGGAGAAGATACGATTGTTTCGCGAATAGTTGTGGTGTGCAGGCTGTTTCACCTTGGTGAGGTGTAACTTTTAAGATCGTTGGTTGACTCTTGGTCTGGCTATTATGGAAAAATGGAGGTCCCCATTGATTAGTGTTTGTGATGTGACTTGTGAGTTTCTGCTTTAGGAAATGGATACTGTCGGAATCAGGTGATTGAAGGGGTGAGTTCCTCGTGGGCTTTCTAGGTGGAGTTTGTTTACTCTGTCGTGTGAATGCAAGTGTGTAGAGTTGCGTTCCCTTAAAAGATTAGGTTGGTCGACCAAGAATGTTTATCCTTGTTGACGAGGAAGTTACTGTCGAGGCATAGAATCCTTTTCTGCACTGATTAACTGAGAATTGCTAACTGTTGTATGCAATCTATTTTGGGTTTTATAGGTATGATTGTACCTCCAGCTCTCGGCAGAGTGGGGTAATGTAGGTGTGGAAGATTACGAATTGTCAAGTTTTGGGCGTTGTTGACTTGAGAGATCGATGGATATGTGTATGACATCACGACGAGGAATGTGATTCAGTTTGTATAGATAAGTGTATAATTATGGAACTTTTGGCTCATGTGGTGTGCTTGATCCTAGTGACTCAAAGTTCAGGTGGCAGTGTTAGTTTTGACGGTTGAAGGACTACAGTGATACAGTGCAAGTTGTGATATGGCTTTCAATTTTTGGTGGTTAGTTGGTTGTAAGGGGCATGGGCCATTTTGGGGGGTAATAATGTCCGAGTTTGGCAACGTGTGTTTGGGTTGGAGGAGTAATCCTCGGTATATATTGAGTTACAGTAGTGAGTTAAACTGTAACTCGATGAAGTTGAGAGAATCTTAGCGGTGTTAAGACCTATGACGTATAATACTATGGATTGAGGATGTCTACTCTTCGCGAATGTGTATGTGGTGTGAGATGGCAGTCATGGATGGATCGTCGGTGGCCAATGTAGAAGTGAATGACTCCAAACCTGGTGTTGAATTTAGTCTTGCACAATGACACAACCCGTTTTGATTTAAAGTATTTAAGCATTGATTTTGGGTTAGAATTGTTGTCATGTTGAACGATGATTAATGGATGATTCTAATATTTGCAAAATATTAGTGTTTAGAAGTAAACCTAATGTCAATATGTCACTTTTGTTGACAAAGGCGTGCTAGCATTTTTACTACAGTGCGATGTTATGATGTCCTATTCTGAGAATTTTGAGTGCTCTTCAAGAAGATTGTTGTTATAGGCGCAGCCATTTTTGGTGTAGCCTTGGGTCATATCGTCTTGAAGGAACGATTAGGATTGCGGATCAAAAGAAATGCTATGTAGACCGAACGATTAACAAATTATGTGGGTAGATATAAAGAGTAGGGAGAAGTTTGATATGACGTGTAGCAAATTTCGGGGATGAAATTTCCCAAGGTGGGGAGGTTGTAGAGACTTAGTACATGTTTATTTATGGTTAATTTGCCAAAAGTGGTTTTGGAGGATAATTTTGGCGCCTTGTGTGCAATTTTGGTGTATTTGGGCACCGGAATAATAGTTAAAATTTTAAATTTTAATAGAAATGAAAATTTAAGTTAATTTACGTTAATAAATGAAAGCTTAATTAATAAGTTTTGAAGGCAAATTTGGAAGGAAAGCTAATAAGGCCCTAGGGAGGGGACCTTCTAAAGTTATGGAGAGAGAGAGAGAGAGAGAGAGAGAGAGAGAGAGTGGAGAATAAATCTCAAACCCCTCCCATGTTTTTTTTCCTTTTACGTGAACACCCCCCTCACTTCTCTCCTTTTCTTTTTTCTCTCTCAAGAGAGTGAGCTTTCCAAACTCTTGAAAGCCCAACTTTGTTAACCTAAAATTGGAAGGTTTGGAATAAATTTGAAGCTTAATTGGAGGTGACCTGTGAGACCTTGACCCATTTTTTTTCGGCGTTTCCGGACGCACGTTACGTATTTTCGTTTGAGCATATTTTTATTGCTTTTTATACATGATTGGGCTTAGATATGCATGCAGGGTAGGTTCCTGGGGTCGTGGGCCGTTGTGGTGCAATTCTCGAAAACTTTTAAAAAAATATATTTTGGAAGCCTATAAATATCTGGAGTTAGATATTTTCAAACGATATTTTTCAAAACTTAACTCCTAAATTTTTCATTTTCTCTCTGTCTTCTCTCTAAGTTCTTGGGGGCCCTCACTCGATTTTCGACGATCAGACTGCAGATCCTTGGTATTGGCGTCGTGGGCCACGCAACCATCCAGTCAAAATTTGATTTCGACGAATCTCGATTTTGCACGTGGATCGAGACGTCGAGTTTTAAACTCACCGAGGTAGGATTCTAGACATGTATGTGTTATAAGGGTGCTATGGGTAATCAGGTGTCTTTTTACCAGTCAAATTATTGTAGATCTGACTTTCTGTAAAGTTAGATTTTTGGGTTTAAAATCAGATTTTTGTCGATTTCGGTGGATGAAATCGGGTATTGGGAGTTCCTTTTGAGGCCTTGGTGTTAGGCCTAGGCGTACGGATGTTCACGGGTGTTGGATTAGAGTTAGGAGCCTTCGATTCGAGATTTTGAGGGTTGAACCCAAAGCTTGAAAACAGTTTCTGGGTGAGTTCGGTCGACTGAACTCATAGGGTCAGTCAACTGAACCGTGCGTTGAGGCATTTTGGTTTTTCCAGTGTGGTCTTCGATCGACTGGGGGCTTGGTTCGGCCAACTGAAGTGCTGGGGTGTGTTTTGGTGGTTCTGTGATTGGGTTTTGGTGTCCGATTGGCGTCCTATGGTATTCAATTGATTGATTTATGAGAATTAGTCGATTCAAATACCTGTGAATTTCTTTTAGGGTTTGGTTAATGGCGTTGTGGTTTCGGGGGTCGTGTGGTGGCCTCGGGTGTTTATCTGATGCTGTCCTCGGGTGTGACGTGCATGGTTGGTTTCGGGTTTATGGCACGGTTGTGTGAGTGTTGGTTATGCGCGCGACGTGTGGGTTCGTGGTTTGGTCAAAGGTGGAGTTCTGGTGAGAATCGTCCTGTGGAAGGTTCAGGTGTTGATCTCTAGATTAGGTGTTGGTTGTTCCTGTGTGTGGACGGGTCCCGGTTTGGGGATGGGTCGTTCAGGTATCGAATGACAGGTGTGTGGCTTGTAATGTCTAGTTGGATTATATGGCTATGTGCATTTATAACTGTTCTTTATGTATGGATTACCTGGCATGATATCTTTTGTGTATCGTGGTTGCATGCTGTAAGACTCAGAGTTTTATTAGGCATGGATGTGACAAATTTATGGGGCACATGCATGTGGTGCATGTGGTATGTTATATGCATTTAAATCCTGATTAGGTTATTCATAAGAATGTTCGGTGTTATCCCGTAATTTTAGTATTATCCTGTAATATGCAGTGTTATCCCGTGGTATGCGGTCTTATCCCGTGGTATAGTCTGTGGTCGACAGTTCCATCCTGTGTCTTACGACAAAGTATGCGATTTTATCCCGTGGTCTGGTTTACGATTTTATCCCGTGGTGTGCGGTCTTATCCCGCAGTGCACGATTTTATCTCGTGGTTTTGTCTATGATTTTACCTCATAGTACACGGTTTTATCCCGAGAATGTATGTTTATGTGTGAATTTTTATCTCAGTGTTAGGACTGTGGTTATGGCGTATGAGGGCCAGTTGTATGTATCATAGATTGCATATATTACATTATAGGACGGATAGACCAGTTTTCAAATTATTTTTAAGAGTCGTGTGAATCGCAATCTAAAAACTGTTTTTCAACTGTTTTCAATGCTCATTTGAGTGAGTAAAAAAAACATGGTTTGTATCCTCACTTTCCCGTTTTCATGTGAAAATAGTTTTTAAGGCTTGAAAGAAAGTCTAAACCAGCACTTCGATTTTACTAGCACGTTTTGTTTATACTGCATGCTTATCTAGTTTCTAGTGAGTCTCGGCTCACGATGTAGGATTTGTTTTTCTTCAGGTACTGGTCACGCTGGTTGATCTGGAGGTGCCGGAGGAGGTGGAAGAGTGTAGTCTTCCTTTTTGTTAGCTTTTTACATGTA